>BOPP01000184.1:1610381-1733964 GCA_017312745.1 Gryllus bimaculatus
AAAATTTTTGCTGAAGTAAAATTATTGCTGAAGTAAAATTATTGCTGAAGTAAAATTATTGCTGAAGTGGAAGTATTGCAAAGGTGGAAGTGATGGCAGAGATGAAAGGGCGGAGAAGAAGGAGATGGTAAAGAAGGAAGTGATGAGCGAAAGGAGGTAGTGAAGAAGGTGATGGTGAAGAAGGATTTGTTGGGATCAACGGTGATGGGATATAAGGAAGTGTTGGCGCAGAAGGTGGTGTTGGAGAAGAATGTAGTGATGATTCGGAGGAGTCGTCTTTGGCAGAGGTTGGAATGACAAGAATGACTCTGTGCTGGAGAAATTAGGGAAGGCCGAAATTGCAAGTATAATACGGATGGCTGAGATGGAAGGCATGGTGGGGGCAGGGCTGAAGGGGATGTCGGAGAAGGCGGGGGTTGTGGAAGCAAAGATTGAATGCGTTAGACAGAGCAGCATATGATGTCGGGTTCGGCGGGACTGGTCGGAAATGATGGAGGCCATGACTATGCAAATTGTAGTGATAGCAAGGAGAGGTTCATCAGAGTAGGGGGTATCTTATACGAAAATAGTATTATATACTATATATTAATACATTTTTATTCATTTCGAATAATATTTGGGCAACCAGCACCTATACAGAATATAGATAGCATTTAATAGGTATTCAACACTTTGTGTGTCGTAAAGAAAATTTAATTGTTTGATATTCTAGTGAACAGAATGATCAATGAATGAAAAAGTTAGAACGCTCCCAGATAATATTGTCACCGTTTCAATTCTCCTTTTGGAGAGCATTCCTTTAATGGATCGCATTTTTTGCTACATTTGAAGTGCTCTAATAGAGGGATAAAATATCTCTTCACGACGCATTGTGGGTTGATGTTGAAAAATGAGTGTCATATTCTGTTCCCGGCACTTTCTTCCAACTGTGTGGGAAGGGCGTCTGGCTGCTAGCCAGCTATCTTCTGTTGGACGATAGATCTTGCAGATGGACTCTCTTTCCGTAACTATCGGAGTGATGTCAAGAGCAAGCGTACCGATTGCTGAAAACTGCATGTTTTTCAAGGACATCTTCTGTTCCATTTTTAGCATTTTTTTTAGCACTTACCGAATCGAAACACATGAAAAATGGCGTCTCAAAAATCGCCATTTTTAAGGAGAACCGTTTTATATAGAGAGGAGTCGATTAATTCGGATTTCCTTAGCCATGAAAATACATTATTAAAATGAGAAGATATTCTGGGTAAAATTCCCATTACATTACCTTAATAAAACTTATAATGACACAAAGTTGATACACAATAGAGTATCGTATGTCTAACATACCATTTCAAACTCAACTTCACTTCGTTATTGTGCCGAAAGCTGATCTTCACGGGTTGACTGATGTGTAACCATTTCACATTATCTCTCATCATCACCAGCAATATTAATCGATTATCATGGCATTCAAACCGTGAGAATACATTACTGTATCTTATGCGACCTGATGGCAGCGACCTCCATGCTCATCATTAAAATCTGCCAGTAAGAAGTTTTCAGGGAAAATGTCGATATGTCTATGAAGACAATGAAGCTAGATGACCTACGGCAACGTCAGGACCAGTTCCTTCACTCACTGCGTTTCTCTTCCCACTCTACGGTCTCACCACATTCAAATCTCATTTTCAGTTACCTTTCAAGGAGCGTTCCCTACGTCCTCCCGCGAACAATAAGAAAGAGGTTGTGCTAAATATACTGTCAACAAAAAAAGACGTTAAAAAGTCTTGGCTGTCTAAAAACATTCATCTTTTCATATACACATTATCCGGTCTAATACCGAAACTAGACAAAAGTATTCTTTGCCTACAAGACTAAATGATCTATTTGAGACTAGCGCGTTAGATTGTTATGATCAAATTGGAACACTCACAACTTGGTTTAATGCAGGTACGTATAAAAGTTACTACGCAGAATTCTATAAATAAACTTGTTAATTTTGCTGTGAATCCGGCAGATGTACCGAAGACTATCCTTGTTTCCAGACACCTAGTAAAGTTCAATACCACTTGAGAACAAGAGTTTTACCTCCAGGAAAGTAAAGTGCGCATCGTACTAAATTTTATACGTAGATTACGAATATTTCAATAAAAATGTCATATGACGTCATGGTTGTAAATATACCATATCGTTATATCGTATCACACCGTACTATGCTCTTAATGCAAATACATTTAAATTGAACCTGTTAGGTATGTAGAATCAACACGCATATAATCTACATAAAAATAATACATTATTGGCTATCCGAGATGAATCGCGTCTCGGTCAATTGTTCTGACTTTTCGGCCATCTTGCTGTAGCCTTCTTCAGAGCCAAAAATGTATTGGCTCCAGCCACGGAATCCTACGAACGTACATAAAAATAAAATATTTGTTCAGTTAAAATATTTGCCACTTTCGTGATATATCAACAAAATTAGGCGTACGAGTTTTTTTTACTTCTGTTTTCGAAGATTGCCGTACTCAATTACGAGTAGGTCTTAGTGGATGTTTTCAAAACAAGTCATTTGCACCCTCATATTCCCTACTTCATATCAGTCACCAAAATTAATTATTTTAGCCCCTTTTCTTATCGCAAATATACAAGTATTCAACTGTAGGGGGGCAGATTGTGAGTCAGTGGCTGTCATGCCAAACTGTACATGCAGTGCACATGAAGTTTGTGTTTGGTTTGCGTGTGCCTCAAGTACGTTATTATATTACACTTATGTGGTTTTTATAAAGTGAAATTCACTCCGTGTTATGTATAATTGAATCGGTTCCATAAAGTATAGATCATTTTACAACAAAAGAGGGCAAATAAACCCCTTACTTCTGTTATGTTTGTGGGAGATTTATACTCAACCTGAAAAGGGAAAACAATATATGAAATTAGAAAACTTGAGTATTATTTCTACTTTGGCTGTCTGTTAGTGATCAGGCCAAACCATGGTCACTATAGTTGTGTCACATGTACAACGAACGTACTTTGCAGTTATAAGAAAAACTAAAATCATTGTAATGTTCTCTACCAATGTTGTGGAGAATACCAACAAACCATTTTAATGTCTGCATATTATTTCACGCACGTATATAATTATTCCATTTTTAAGTTGTTTTTACCTCATGTGAAAAATGCACATCTAATTTTCAAGTAATATAACAGGAGTGACAATGCGGAATCTTGTATAGGATTTTGTTTATTTCAAATTTTAAATATTTTCACATATTTGGACCCTTGTGTGATAGAAACATTTTATAATGATTTTCAAAATTAGCAAGATTGTTTCCTTTAAAATCACCTACTTTCATCCTGGAGAGATACTTACAGTAGGGATGTTTCCTACTGTAAGCAGGACCATTCCTTAACTCACTAGAGAAATAGCAATTTCGTCGCACTATTTTTCAACACTATACACTTCATCTTTGATCACTCGCAGGTCAGCACAGTCACTCTACCTCTGACTCGCAGGTGAGTAATTTTCCGTGGTTTCTCCGATCAACACCAGGCCGGTGCAGTACTCTTACAAAAGAGCTACGGACCACCGGCGATCTCTCTTTCTTTTTCTTTGTCCTCTCCTCACCGCTTACTTATACACACACATAGAGACACACACATGCACTACACTACCGCACATGTCGAGAGTCTTGTCGGGAGCTTAGACCGTGTCTCGGCTGTGGCGGTGTTTCGTGGTGGGAGATACCTGGTTGGGGAGAAACCCCTAAAACCGGCGTGTAGGTCCGCACTGGGTCTCGCCGTCTAGTGGGAAGAGATCACTGCCACCTCCAGCGATAAATATAAGAACTACACTTACGAGGCTAATAACCTTAGAAGTTGACACGCTCGGAGTCACTAATCAATCAATCATGAACCCGAGCTGCTTGGGCCGTCCGGGGGTTGCGTCGGCGAGCTGACCACTGCGTTATCCGCCGGCGCGGCCGCTCCTCTCTCTCTCTCTCTCTCTCTCTCTCTCTCTCTCTCTCTCTCTCTCTCTCTCTCCTCCGGGCTTTAATTATCCCGAGGGCCGGCCCTTCCGGGCCTTAATTCCCGCGTAGCCCTTCAACGGCCGAAGCGCCTCACTTTAATTCCGGTTGGCAACTGCGTCGTCTCCCCCCCCCCTGCGCCGGCCGGCGCGGAGCTGCAGAGAGCCCCTAGCGCTCGCCGACAGTTTGAACTGGCTGAGCTGGCTGGAGGTTTAAACCGACATTTTAAACCGGCGGAAATGAGAGGCTACTTTTGTTGCCTCGGCAGGGTCTCTCCTCCCGTGAGTACCTAATGTTCGACACTAATTAGATAACTAGGTTGAATTGCATTCAAACGCTGTCTGGAGGAGAATCCTGTATGCCAGCAGCTTTGATAGGTAGTTTTCCGTTTTTTATCAGTTCTCAGGCGATGACCGAGCAGTATCCTTGTGCATGGGCCACGCAATGTATGCGAGATTCCTTGTTGCTTCCCTTCCCTTACAAATACACACTATTACATTTGCGTACATTGCATAACCACACCTTATTTTATAACACCTTGCGAGATGACATTAAACGATTAAAAACAAAAGTTAAATTCCCAAGTAAAATCTGTTCTATTGCACAACTGCTTCTACACAATTAGAGACTATACTGGGCATCCAAAAGGAAAGTAATATTAATCTTAACAACGTCATTTAGTAAATTATTTACCATTTAGATTGTATAATTCTAAAGAACCTGTAACAAGAATTGTACTTCAGCTTCTGGGTCAATGACCCTCATCTCGATCAGGTTTTCGTCGACTTTCCCTGATCCTTGCGCAAATACTGAGATGGGCCTTTTTTTTGCTTCTGGACATAAATATAACTTCAATTTAACTTCACACCATAGCACGTCATGCACAGTGTTTAGCTTTTTTGATGTAAATAAATAAGTAAATAAATAAATAAAACCTATGTCGGACGATTCGAGTTTTTCCTGACTGCGGCGATGCCCGTCAGGAAAAGGGAGAACGAAAACCTGATAAGACGACTTTAATTTGGCGCCGAATTGCATGACATCTGGAGAGGTTCATCGTCACCTCGTAGGACATTACATACACTATACCCACGGAACTCACGGAAGACGTCAGAGACGCTTCAGAGCGAGTGTTTCGAATCTGGTTCAGAGCATCAACTGATGTCACAGAAAGGTCACTAACCTAGAAGTCTTAGAATTCAAATTCTAATGGTGGCACTATTTCGACTTTAGCTACATAGCTATGGCGAAATGAGACGTTGTCTGGAGGAGAATTCTAGCGGCTTCATGGCCACCATTTACCATGATAAAACATGAACTACACTTACGAGACTAATGACCTTAGCAGTTGACGAGGTGCCCGGAATCACTAATCAATCAAACAGTGTTTCGAAGTTCATTATCGTATTTTAGTATTATTAGCCTGAATTGCCAGAGTATTTATAAACATTTTATTTTTTATTTTACATTTTCTTATATAGAGAGGTAAGGCCGGTCAGATGGCGTCAGTTAGATCATTAGGGTGACAGTGGTTGCGGTCTCGGACCAGAAGTCCGCGGGTTCGAATTCCACCTCGGGCATGGTTGTATTTGTCTATAGGTGTGTATATGTGTATATGTGTCTTTGTGTATATGTCTATAGGTGTGTCCCATCCTTTCATCCCTCACCAGGATCATCATCTCATCGTCCATACCTCAAGGCTAACAACATGGGGAATAAAAATCGTTATTCAGCTACAATGCTGATCCCCCTTGATAGGTATCTGCACCTGCTGATGCAGAATGCACTTGTGGTACGAGTTGGCATATACGTGAAATAAAAAGTAGGTAATTCTTTACATGGATGGTGTGCGGTCAAAGCATTTGTAACGTAGCAAACTTAGCACTAGCATTTCAGAATAGCAATTATATGTTAAACAACCCCCTCCCCCGACCCTGGTACCTCTCTCTCGCCACGTTTCCTCATTCTCCAGCTCCTACCGCCTCCCTCCCTGCCCACTTCCCCCTCTTTGCTTCACACTCTCAGCTCGCTCTGTCACATTCACTCAACATCGCCCGCTCCGCTCGCAGTACACACTCCGTCTGCTTGGCACCTTCTGCCCGTTCTGTCCTGCACGTCGCCGCGTCACCCGCAACGCTCAACCACTGATATTCACCGCAAATTGCTTAATTTCTGACAATAGTTTATGATGTATCGTGGAACAGACACATATATTTATATGCGCTCATACATCCACGTTTATGTATTAATAATTAATTTTATATTGAATAGGCCGACAACAGAAGTGTTACTGGTGATTTCCTGAATTGGCGAGATACATTGATTTCAACGTACGTTAATAACAATAGATTAGTAATAAAATATATCGCATAAAGGTTTACGGTAGCAGTATTTCAGTGAAAAAAAAAAACAAGTGTGTCTACAAGAGTTCGACATTATCTAATTTTTAATTCTAATTTACGGTGTTAATCCTTAATCTCTCTGAATAATTGTATTTAAAAAATCATAACACCGTTTAATATTTGATTTGGGTTCAAATTTTCTCACTCAAATGTTGAAATGCACATGGTGAAATGTTTTAGGTTGTGATGAAAAACACCATGAAGTTCCAATACCATTCTGCAATTTTTTAAAGATGAAGGTTTGAACGATATACAGCTTCGTTCAGCAGATAAAGGTCAAATAATGAGTAGATAATTAGTTAACAAAAGAGAAAATATATTATAAGATGTACTTTGGAATAAAAATTAGTATATGCGTCAAACGAGATTTGATTAACATTTAAAAAACAAAACATTGTTAGATTGACTGAGATTAGTTCATTGAATTGAATAGCTGATGATCATTCACTTTTTCAAAGATGAAATTGCGGGTCAAGTCATTACACAAGATAGTATATTATTACTGAAGAAGCATTTTCTAAAATTGTCTTCAATTAATCTTTATTATCGAAACTTAATTTTTTGCCGGTTATAGTAGATTAGCTTAGTATTCTAGAATATTTTTAGATTAATGGAAAAGAAACGCATGCCCTAATTAGCTGCAGAACATTTTACTATTTGGCCTTTGCCATCCATATTTAATGATGTGAAAATCTTGGTAGTTCTACAATTTGTTGGAAATCATAATTTTTATTTTTTCTTGACCCCAATATATACGTCTTTTCAAAAGAAAATTTACTTTCTCAGACATAAGAGTATTGGGTAAACAAGTAAAATAATAAAACAGGTTGATACTGACCTCATTGCCAATACGCCAGGACCTTATCCCATATGTAATGTACAGACTGAACTTACCAAAATTGGATACCCTACGTGTTAAACTTTGGAGCATGCGCTTGTGCTCATGTAATGTGAGCAACCGGCTTCATCTCGCGGTAGGGCTTGCCACTTCTCTGGAAAACACAATTGCTAATTCTGTCCCAGAAGCCTCGGAAGCAAGCACAAGGCAACTGGCGCGCGAGGTCAACAGATCACAGTCCCTCGAATGGAGAACAATTCATGTGGAGATTACGGCTTTTCCGTTTCCAGCGGGGGCACATTTGCATTCGTGCAGTAGAGACTTATAACGTCGTTTAATTCTCTAGACATTTCGTGCGTAAATGCAAAGAAAACCAGGAATTCTGTTATTCACGTGAAATGAAGCGTGTTCTACGGGAACTGGCTCAATTATTGTGCCCAATTTGCATGTGAAGAACAAGAAAAATCCGTAAGTTGCACTTAGTGTAGCTCACCAAGAGCAATTCTGTGTAAACGGGTCGGTTAGCATTGTGGATAAATTTATCTTCGCTCCTCACGTCTTACCTGAACATTTTTAGAAGGCGTTCAGTATCTGAATTTTGTACCCCATGTACTTCCTTTCCTTTGGGAGCCCCTAAAGTAATGTGCAAACTCAATATAAATCAATACAGGTCACTTTATCTGATGCTATAGTTTCATTTACCAATCAGCAACCATTAACAAATAGTTTTGAAAATAAATAAACCGTTTAGTATCCACATTCTCCTACCCTTATGACGGGGAAGAATCTATCAAAAAGTTGCTTTGACTTAGATTTGACTTGAACCGATAATAGTTTTGAGAATAATACCTTTATTTTTCTAAGAGAAACAAAAATGCTACGTCTTACAACATTTACAAGCTTTCCTTCTTTACATTATCAAGTGGTTTTCGAGGACGTTTCATTAGAAATAGACAGACCTCCTACTTAATAAGGCGGTGTTCTCGGTTACTTGCGACTTCGGAAGTCTGCGGGCAACAAAGTGTTGAGAACTGGCGCGACGTCCGATCTGATAAAAGGAGGGAAGTAACCTGGAGAGTTGCGAACTGACGATGAAAACATGCCAACACGCAATCTGCGCACTGTACCACGCGAGCCCTCCTTCAATCTCCCTCCCTTGCCCCTGGAGTTCCCTTAGCCGAGCGTCAAGGCACATGAAAGCTCTGTGCGTTCGAGCTTTCGCGAAGTTCAGACGAGTTTCTGTCTTCCACGGCTTCGCTGTAATTTATGTTTGACTTGAAGGGCAGTTTGGAAACTGAGGTGGTTGCGCAACTGACGGTATTATTTTAGATTAGGATATTTAGGTGGATGGTTTATCAATTTTCTTCAATGATCAGGGCATATAAATCTCACAAATCATGTAAGCACGTATACAAAATCCATTTCACATTGACCTACACAAAGAGTGTTTGAAATATTGACATTTAAAGTTGCCACGATTATTATAGGAAGTACTTATTCAGTGTAAGGTCTAATTTAGCAACAACGTTTGCTGAATGACGCATGTTTCACTGCAAAGTATTAAAATAAATATTTAATTGAAATATATTTTAATTTAATGAACGTGTGTGAGAAAATAGTAGTTTTATTTACTATTCCTGTAGTAAGGCTGGGTATATTTTGTTTTATAAATGCTAGTACGTATATAGAATTGAATCACTATTGTCAGGTAGTGTTATGTGGCATCTAAAAAACAGTACAATCTAACGAATTAACACTGAGAGCACAATTATTGTTTATTTTTCATACTAGCGAGATCGCCTTCCGAGCTTGACCTACAAAGCTAGTTAACTTGCAGAAAGGTTTGATATAAGAAATAATATCCATTTAACACAACCCCTTGGATGATTTATGGACAGCGTGCTAGCTTCCTGTGAGGCGGTGACCGGGTTCGATTTCCAGCCGGGGCAAAAATGAAAGCTTTTTAATTCACTTCGTCTCAATATACCTGACTGCCAAATTCATACATACATACATATATAAATATAATACGTTCGTTGAAATGTGTTGAAAAAACAAGAAAAACGATAGTGATATTTTTATTTACTTAAATTATGGAGGTTTTTAACTTAATAATTTCAGAATGTCAGAAGTTTTGCGTGAAAATTACCTCCGAGAGTTCACATTGTATACTGTAAATGTTTTCTTTTTCTAGTAATTTGATTGTGTAATATTTATTATCTTATTGATTAATTTTTTGTAGGAAATTTCATATAAAATGTCTAAGGACTTGACATATAACACTTTTTCTTATTTTACTATTATACATTGATATGAGACTCTATACAGTGCCGCAATTCTTGAAAGTTCCGCTGAATTATCCTATTATTAAAACTCGGAGAGCAACTTCAACAAATTATCAGACTTTTTACATTGTTTGATAATAAAAAAGATAACATTTATTCTACAGATTTTTAATCATTAAGCTTATTAATCTTAAAATATCTTTACTTTGTACATTCACAAATGCCGTACGCTTTTTCTTTTGTATAAATGCTCGTAAGCGTAAGAAAATATCTTCTATTCTGGTCTTCAAGATGTCTTCCGTCCGGATTTCGTCCGTGGAATGTCAAGCGCTTACTCGCGACTGCCTGTCATTTTACTAAACTTGAAACAATTTATAATCTCCAGTTACGAATCTATTTTACACTAATTCCCCACATACGAAGTGGATTTTACATTAATCCCTAAAACCACAAATTACTACACAAGCTAAAAATGATACTATCAAATTATCAACTATATGCTACATATAAAACAAATAGCTCAATTAATGTAAGTTTCCTGTTTCCTACTCGTAACATCAAAATGTTACCCAGGCTACGTCTGGAAAATTACTACTGACCACATCGGTTGCTGCAAAGAGATAGGGACCCATTCTAAATAATTGAGGAATCTCGATTTTCAACGCCGTCTGGTCATTTATTCAACATTATGTCCCGGAGCCATGCTTCGCACAAGAAAATCGCGTTCAGCCCTCAAGCTCAGAACACAAAGCTTGTTGACTAGTTGTCCTGACAACGTGTATTCTTTGCTCTAGAATGTTTTGTGTGCATCCAATTCGGAAGTAATCATACGCTCGATGCATATTTTCCTTTATTAAATGCCTTGGGAGGGGGGGATTTCTGGTGGGTCACAATACAATATAACGAATGTGTTAGATTTATACCGAAAAAATACCGAACGGCCATCGAATACGGATGCTCTCTAAACATGTAGATCCTTATTCTTCGAGGTGGGAGGGGGAGAGGGAAGGACAAAGCGACCGAACAACGGAACGTGATGTAGCGTCTATTGCGGCAATTCCCAACATTATAAACGGTGCTTGAACATGTGTGTGCACGAGGGCGTGCGTCTGCATGCCCGTTTGTATACCCGAGAGTGTGCGAGACGGAGAGAGAAAGGGGGCAATGGGTGGTGCGAGAGTGTGAGGAAGAGAAAGCGAAATATATGAGAGCGAGAGAGAACGCGAGCGAAGAGAGAGAGAGAGAGAGAGAGAGAGAGAGAGAGACAGAGAGAGAGACAGAGAGAGAGAAAACCAGCGCGGGAGTGAGCGCGAGTGAAGAGAAAGATAGAGAGTGTGCGCGCGTGCGCGCGCGAGAGAGACAGTCATAAGAGAGTAAGACCGAGCGTTAGAGTAAGAGCACGAACAAAGAGAGGCAGAGTGATTTGTCACGAGCGAGCGCGAGAATGAGAGCAAGCGAGAGCGAGAATGAGAGCGAGCGAGAGCGAGAATGAGAGCGAGCGAGAGCGAGAGAGAGAAAGGGTGGGAGCGAGAGAGAGAGAGAGCGATCGAAAAAGAGGGAGAGCGAGTGACACACACACACACACACACGCACACACATGCACACGTTTCGTGAGGCTGCCTAATTAAGCGCCGGCGTCTCGAATCGCGTCAGCCGTCGCCCGCGGTTCTCGCCCTCTTTGTGCGCGTGAGAGCTCTCCTGCCAGCCGCGTCCGACGCCAGGCTGCCTCCCCGAATTCACACTTGGCCAGTGCACAGTAAGAAGAGCTAACCATTCTTTTGATTCATTGGTTTTGAGTAATTTATGTTCGGCAAACGTTTCCTCAATATACTCGTACAAAACTTCATGATCTTTCATATTCCTTCTTTTATTTTTCTGTTCGTGGTTTCTTTCGGGTAGATTATCCAAAGGGTCACATACGTATCATTGTATGTGATGTGTGAAAACAAAATTGTGTGACCCTCAAGGACCAGGCCTAGTAAAGAATGAAGAATCTGTGATTGTACACGTCGCGTGGTGCCTAGGTGAGGGCAACAAATATTAATGTCATTATAGAAAATCCAATGGTTTTACTAAACATACGTCAGTTTTAAAGGCAGATTTTAAGTTATTTGAACAAAAAATTAAATAAGGATGAGATCTCTTTGAGAAATTATTATACATTAAAATATCCATTTGAATTTCAAGGGTAGATTGAAAATATCCATTTGAATTTCAAGGGTAGATTGAAAATATCCATTTGAATTTCAAGGGTTCGTGGCATTAGGTAGATTGATATCACAACATTCATTTTGGTGAAAATTCTGTACACAATTGTTCAAAGTCAGAAGTACTGACAGATGGACAGGCGTATGAATAAATATTAAAAAAACAACAATTTTTACTTATCAAGGAACCTTAGAACATGTAAAGAGAAAGAAGCGAGTTTATTATTATTATTATTATTATTATTATTATTATTATTATTATTATTATTATTATTATTATTACCCTCGGATGGCTCATGGACACCGTTCTATCTTTCAATGGTGCATTTTTGGGTTCAATTCCCGGTCAGAGCAAAATTAGGCCTGTATTTTCCATTACAATCGTCTAAATATCTTGTTTGCGTGACGAAAGAAAAGCTCCAACAGACCAGGTAGGCTATGTACGGTGAAGGGAATTCGTCAAGCGAGCTACAACCGACTCTTAATATTTCAGGCTTGGATATTAAAAAAAAATATGGCCCAGGCCAGGGAACACCGCTGGCCAAAGTGGAATAAATTCGACCCTAAAATGTAAAATATGTACACTACCAGCAGCATAATTAATTAATTATTAATTTATTATAATGATTAATTAATTTATTTATTATTAGCATACATTACTATACTGTCGCGGAATTTATTATTAATAACAATTAACTAATAATAAATTATTAATTAATTAATGTATGCTTATAATAAATTTAATTAATCATTATAATAAATTATTAATTAATTAATTAATTTATTATAAGCATACATTAATTAATTAATCAATTACTCATTATAATAAACTATTAATTTATTTATTTATTTATTATAAGCATATATTAATTAATTAATAATTTATTATTAGTTAATTGTTATTAATAATAAAGTCCGCGACAGTATAGTGGTTAGGACAACAATCCGTGTTCACATCCCAGCATAGCTGAAGATTTTTATCCGGTCATGGCCTATTCAGGGCGACCATAAGGTCTACTCAGCCTTCTTTTGAAATGAGTACCACTATACTGTCTTCTTAACAACACTTATGGCTTTGTTAACAATAAGTATTGGGTAAATAATATCCTGTTGAAGCATGACACCCACAACATCTTCATTCCTACTTCCAAAATCATAATAAGACCATCGTAAAATACCCGTTACATGAACTACACAGAGGGTCATGGAAGTTAGTAGTAACCGGAGAAAGCTAATTGAAAAATGAATTCGTAATATCCCTTAAACCCTAAGAAGGTTACGTGCAATACTCGCAGAACAAGTGTAAAAAAATGTTTTTTTCTGAATGTACTAGTCATTAAGATTGTACAAGAGAAGATTCTTATTCTGATACTCATTCTTGTTAGCTTTCGCTCTCGCTCTCGCTCTCACTCTCGCTTACTGTAACGAGTCAAGACACTCAAGAGTTTCGATGTTCGTATGCACAGCTTACCTGTATGAAATGATATGATGGATACCATATTGACAGAAAAGACACCCAAATATTTTAAATCAATAACCAGAATGAGAATGCATGTCTTACTGAGCTCACTGTGATGTATTTACGCGTGGATGACGATATTCTATGAACTATAAGACGTTGTTCAGTGGTCGGAATAGAGGACTGAGTAATTCAATCGTCGACAGGGAGTGCATGTCTGGGAGGAACTGAAGGATTTGGGAAGGATATGAGTAATGTTTGACGACCTGTGCACGTGAGCTTGAGGATGTATTTTGGAATACGAACGGACCGTAAAGTTGTTTTTATTTTATTTGTAATTGTAAAATTCTTCTCAATTTTATTATTTCTTTTCTTAAATACTATTTAAATTTATAAATAAATGTTTTATTTTAGTTTTAAACTTTAAAATGTTTTTTTTATTTAATCAACCTTGTTCAAGCTTATGGTGTATACCATTAAATCATCGAGCTTGAAATAAATGGAATATTTGGTTTTTTCCATTATTAGTGGATTTATTTCCCTAAAGAAAAAAATAGCATCATCACTCTCTCCGTCCTTCCCGCGATCCATTGCTGTGTGCGTTCGCATCGGCGACCTCACCACTGCGCAACCGCGCCGCGCGTCGCTGGCGCCGCCGCCGGCTGTCGGTAGTCTCGAGCAGAAAACGTGTTTTGTTCCGCCGCACGAATCGAAGGCCGGTGAATATTTCATTTGCACCGGCCGCGTACAGGCCTCCAGAGCTGCTCGTCAGTGCGTAATGTAACGCTCTTGCCAATTTACGTACGTATTGCGGTAAAAGTAGTAATATTGGTGGTGGTGGTGGTAGGAGTAGTAGTGGTAGGAAGACGAGGAAGGGGACTAGCAGTCGAATACTGTCAAAATGACTCTCGTTCTTTGTTAAATCGACTTTAAATATTCAAAACGTGAGTACTTTAATTGGTGTAGTATGATTGCTCAACCATGATAAACTCTCATTAATTTAGACGTTAGTTTTTTATAGGATATTGTCCAAAATAATGAGTAATGTAAATACAATGTAATGTTTTACTTTTGTACCAAAGTCATAAAACAAATACGGTTGAAATAATTTTGTTTGCGAGAAGAAATCTAAACCGTAGACTAAATCTAATATCGCTCGGTACATTATTATAAATAAGTTAGAGATGTCTTTTCCATTACAACACATGTAAAGTTTATATTCAATCATGAGTTTTGAAACACATTTGCTAATATGGTAACAAATTAAGACGTGATGGTACTGCCTACTTTTTGTGTATAAAATAGGAATAAAAGAACATTGAAGATTGTATAAATTAAGCTACAATAAGATAATAATGCTAGGGACAATAATAAAAGCTCAATATCAATGTCTCTGCAGTGCCTCTGATCAAAATTTGTAGGGTTCGATCCCCGACAGTGGCAGGATTTTTGACACTAACTTGTCAGCGAGGTCGAAGTCAGTCGCTGTCTGGAGGAGAATTCCAGCGGCCGGCTGTTCTGACCGGTATTTTTCCTTAGTTTTCCGATCAATACCAGGCGAAGGTGGGAGGAGTACTCTAACAAACGGGCCACTGGCCATGCACGATCTTTTCTTCCTCATCCTTATCTTATCGTCTTCTTTTACTCACACGCACTCACAATTACGTGCAATACATTACCACACTTATCGGGAAGACAGAGCTTGCTCCCACTGGAGCGATACTCCACTGGGGGAGATACATAGTAGTAGAATCCACCACAAACCGACGTATAGATCGGCGGCGGATATCGCCATCGAGCAGGGGAGGAATTACCACCACCCCTATGGTTCAAACATTTTCTACAAGAACGGAACAAGAATGTCTGTAGCAGTTGACGTGCGTAAATATAAATTATTATTATTATTATTATTATTATTATTATTATTATTATTATTATTGTTGTTGTTGTTGTTGTTGTTGTTGTTGTTGTTGTTGGAAGTCGGCCCCAAGTTCATGTATATTTCTTTTCCCAAGACATGAATGGATTAGATTGTAGCGCTAATGGAAAATGAAAAATAATATCAAGATGAAGGAAAAGTAGAAATAAATGTTTAGTGTCCAATCTTCAACCATGTGAACGCTCATCTGCATAGTCGGGCATGTGTTCTAGCACGATCTCGTCACTACAACGAAATTTAACAGTGTTGCCATTCTCGTCCGGCCGTTCCATCTCTCCCCCTGTGCGCTCGTAAAAATCTCGCCGGCCGACGTAACCTGCTCTTATCTGTGTCGCGAAACACTGCAATTTTTATGACGCCACTTGTCAGGCTTGTCGTGCGAATCCTACGAGCGCTTCGCAACGTGAGTTTGGGAATATCGTTGCCCATGCGTTTTCCTTCTTTACAGCCCGGCATTAAAGTGGAAAGGTCTGTCTAGTTGTGATCTTACTAGTACAGTAGTAGTAATAGTGTTTCATTACAACTGTTTACTCTGCTCGAATATCCTAGTTGGATTCTATTTTACATCAAACTCATATCATCAGTTTTTTCTTCTATGTTTCTCTACGTATTTGCTATATATATTTTACTAATTTTCAATGCGCACAGAAACTGAAAGAAAACCTGCAAGCCTCTGACTGGGAGGTCCTAGATTCGAGGTTTGACAGTGACAGGATTTTGTTAGCTGGAACGAATTCAGTCTAGGTCTGGAGGAGAATTCTAGAGGCAAGCTGCTCTGATCGGTATGCGAGCTTTCCTTCCTATTTCTTGTCCTATCCTCCTCCCTTACTTATACACACACGACCTTGCTTTGATCTACCACACATTCCGGGAGATCATTTAAGAGCTTAGAGCTTGTTCTGGCTGGGGCGGTGCCTCTTTGGTGGGAGATACCTGGTTGGAGAAAACCGGTGCCGAACTCGCTACCGAGGAAAGACCACAACTACCTCCCGAGGAAAACATTCACTACACATACGGCACTAATGTCCGTAGCAGTTGACGTGCTTGGAAGCACTGACAATAAATCAGTAATTCAAAGGAAACTAAATTTCTTGCGCCCATGTGAGAGTTGTCTATAGTTTTGTTAGATGTTCAGGAACTTACAAAAAATAGAAAAAAACTTTTGAGGATTATATTGAAGAAGTGAAAAGAGAGGCAAAATAACGCCTACATTTATTGTTAATTATTTTGAAAGTGTGTATTTACTTCAATCTTGAAGTTTCTGTTGATGTTAAATAGATATAGTGAAATTTTCAGTTGATGTAGCTTGTACAGGAGACCAGTATCCCAAGTTGTAAAGGGAAAAATCAATAAACCAAGAAAGAAGGTTAGACTATTACCAATGTCAGCAAATAAAAATTAAAACAATGTTTAAAATAACTTAAAATACCAATATTACGATACTGATTTCAGTATTGCTGAATCATTGGTACAAATGCTCATACAAATATTAGTTTCTAAATGTATACATGCAGTGCAGCACATTTTTATGTTCAGAATTTCAAATATTCGACGTTAATATTTTCTGGGACAAAGAGAATAACACTATTTCTGCTTGGTTCTCTCTCTTCAGAAATAGCTATGATTTACATCTTAATTGTTTGGAGTTTTGACGTTGAGCCCTTTCATGGTAGAAAGCCTATTTAAAATACATTTCTCAATGAAATGCCGAGGATAATTATTTTCTTGTATAATTTAACTAACATTTTGAAACTTGTGATTATGCTTTGACGGTTCCGACAGTTTGACTGCTATAGCAATCATAAACGGCTGCTCTTTTTCTGTTGAAATGAATGAGTCGATACGCTTTCTTAAAATAACATTTCTCACTGAACTAGCCACTGATTGAATTAGTTCTTTTTTTTTAATTTAGCATTTTATCCTGGAAATTAAGTGTTTTTAACTGGCTTATTGTGAATTGTTCGTATTTCTTAAAGTTCAAAGAACATAATGTGCTTCATCAAAATACATGTCATTCAAATATAACAACATACTTTTTATAGAGACAAGGTTTATCGAGAGAGAAAATCGTTTTCTCAAATTTCCTAATTACAAATTCCGGAACAAAAACCGTTGTATAAAATAAAGGATATCTCTTATCAAGATACCGTAGGAATATTTACTAATATTTTTATTAATAATACACATCCAATGAGGTTTGAGGTCAAGACAGTTATGGACAGTAAAATAGAAGAGGTAGGACATACGAATGCTTTTTAAAAAAATGGTTTTGTTTTGTGTTGAAGTCTACGTTTATAATTAGACTTCTAATTCCAAAGTAATGACCTGAGAAAGAATACCAACTTTATTAAATTGCTCTACAAATGCAGAAGACGTAAATGGGTATTTTCAACTGTTGCGTGCAGAAAGACGATCGCGCACCTAGCTGCTTTAATTAGATGCTCAAAGGTCATGTTCTCAAACAGTCAAATCTGAAATAACTACCGCTGTGAACGAGCTGTTTCCAAATTGTTCTCTGAGTTTAACCAGTTTAAAATAGATTCATTGATCCCTTAATAAAGGAAAGGTGGTAGAACGATGTAAACGATATAAAATAATGACACGTTACCTCTAAGCACATACATATCTTTGACTTATTATTGATCAACATAGTCGTTAGTAACCATATTTTTGAAGTAATCTTTCATTATATATTTAATAATGTAATATTTTATAACTATCTACAATTTACCTAAGCTCATTACACCTGGGGTCTCACGTAAACTAAGTGTAAGCCCCGTAACTCCTAAACGGTTCACGATATCGAAATGCAGTTTTCGCTTTACAATGCGGAATCGAGGGGCAAGTAATGTTCTATAGAGATATTGTTCGGAATGTTTTTGCTTTTTGAAACGTTTATTCATTTGTGATTTTTTAAGTAGAATTATACATTTTTCTCACTAGCAACGAGTATATAATTAAGAGTAATGTAATGAATTATCATCTGTTAATGTTTTGAATAATAGTTTGATTATAAAATTATACTTTCTGACATGTGATTTTAAATTAAACCGACAAAATTCTCTACGAAAATCTTTGCAACTTGCGCGCGGCGATGATGTAAGCGCGCGGTGATGGTGTAATGGTTAGCGTATCGGACTGTTATACCCAAGTTGGCGAGTTCAAACGTGGATTTTTAAGGACGAAAATAGCCTTCGTACGACTTCCTTTGGAGGGGAAGTAAAGCCGTCTGTCCCTTGTTAGTAGATTTACTTGCATGTAAAAGATCCTCAAGCCTAAATGACGCCTCTGAGCTAAATTCAAATCGCCTGTTTCTCGCCCAAGAAATACCGGCTTTCTCTGCTAGTTGGTGAAAGGAACGTAGCGAAATTTGCGTGGTCAGAGGGAAGAGCAGGCCTCATGGCCGGAGTCTTGCCACGTAAAATAAGGTATTAATTCATTTCAATTCAACTGTCGCTTTTGAGGAAGGTGGCCTTTCCTGGCGTTGAGGCTTGGAACGAGAGGGGAGACTTTCAGGCGGGGCAGTGAGGGTACAGAAGCAATTACAACAATCCAGGGTCTTGACTAAAAGAATATAGGAAGAAACGCAAAATTAATTATCAGAATGTAAGATTTTTCCATGAATTTGTCAGAATTGATATTTTCTTCCACTGACAGAAAATCTTCACCATTCAAATGAACAATATAAGGAAATTGGTAGAATAAGGAATATTATAACAAAGCCCATTTACAAACTTAATAAGAATCGAGCTACATTTCTAATGGCGGTAAGAGCAATCACGCATTTTAAAACATTTCAAACGCAAGAAAAGGGAATGAGTGGTAAAAGATTGTCACAATAATACCTTCAAAAAATTCAACAGATTTTAGATAAGTACAAATTTTGTATTTACTTTTGCTCAACTTATCGTTGCTAATTTCCAAAAGTAAAATACTCGTACATAATTATATAAAAAGGTATCATGGATAAATAGTGTATGTTAAAAAAAGATCGAATTACATGATTAATCCATTTTTGGAATGTATTTTTTCTCTGAATGTATGTATGGATGGCAGCTAAACATCTAGATCGCAGATCAGTCAAAACTATGAATTAAGTGGTACCAACATCAATATAGTGACACGATGAAGACCTCAAGAAGTCAAAGACGGGAGTGAAATGAGATCATCATACAAAAGGTATAAGTAATTTGAAGTAAGAAGAAAGCAGAGGAGACCATAGAATATCTGTGTATATAAAAATAAATAATTGTCGGAGGGGGGTATGAAAAACAGAAAATTATACACCAAAAGTTGAACTGAAACTTTAGACAGTGAACATGTGAAGGGACAAGGAATTAATTATAGCACTTTGATTACTTTCTCATAAATATGGTTCAAATTTCAAAAACCAATTACAAATTATGACCAATTACCCAAATGATCTCTCATACCATTAATATGCACATTTCCAGCAATTTGTAAACACTATTGTATTTGTAAATAATATGCTTCAAATGATTTCTAATATAGGTTTTCAAAACTCAAACATTTTCTGTGAAAAAGAGCTTTGAATTTACAGTGGCGCTTAAGCACCATTTTCTTAAAAATGGCTCAACGTTTTCATAGGAAACTGACATATTGGACGAGGTTTTACTGTTCTTTAATATTCTTAAAATAATACTTCTTTTCTACTTTTAGAAAACCGAAAAATTAAGAAAATGTCAATAATGTAGTTTTGGCAGTGATAGATGGCAGCTGGCGAGAGTGTGTGGCAAATCCGAATATCTAGCCGAGACCATAGGGAATAGAAAAATAATATTGGAAAGTCGCACTTAGCACCACTAGTTAACATATTTTTTTAACCTTTTTTGAACCTTGATGCATTTCAGATCGATTATATTTTATGGTTTGTTAAAACTAATGTTGTAACATTGGCTGTTCAGAACCTGAAGTTGATCGCACATATGAGGTCAAAACTTCTAAATACTAAGTGATAATAACTGACTGGAAGCATTGTTGTTTATTGCAATAAACGCATCTATAATCAACTTTGTACTTTTTCAATCTAATTTTTTTTTCATTTTTCGAAAATACAGAGAGTTTGCCGAAAATGGGACCAGCACCAATTTGTTTACTGTTCTTTGCTGCATACGACGAAAAAAAGTAAAGACAAAGGGGAACCAGATTGAGAAAATTTAAAAAATGTTCTTGATGTTCATGTAAATAACCCTCCAAATCAAATTATCTATTTCAGATTCAAGAATCCGCGACATCAGTCAGATCGATCGGTCAAAACAATTATAGTGGAAACCCTGCTTACAGTTGAGCTACTAGCGTTGTTCACAGACAGATGGACGGACAACGTTTGACCGTAAGCAAATATCTTGGTGTCAAGGGCTCAGAGAACGTGAACTATAGATATACGTGTTAGACGAAGTCATTTACATTATATAGAAACAAGATTTATCCACTTTTTCGTTAGAAGGGTCACGGAATAATAGTGTTCCTTTCAGAAATCCACCATTTCCGTCCACATTTACAATGATTTATCTTTACTACTTACATAGTAAAACGAGGAAGTGAAAATGTGCTTTCGGATAACAATTTTCCCCTATCTGTAATTGAAAGGTTAATTTATAAGGTGACTGCATGTAACTCCTGAAAATTGTCGGGAGAAATCAAACTCCTATTATAATTCATTATTGTGAATAGTACAACTCGACCTAATTTTTTAATATTAAATTAAAGGTTTTTCCATTTTAAAATCGCATTTAATTCTCCTGATGCGAAGCGAGAAATTCCCCATATTTATGTATTTTAGTGCTTTGACATTTCCAGAATGTTTAATGTTTGGAAATTTTCTTTATTGGTAATATCTAACTCTGTGAATAAAATAGTGTTGAAATGAAAAGATACAAATTATTGTAATATATTTCTAGTTTTTACCTCGGGTCTAGTTACTTCTCTTAAGCAGTTTGTTTAATGAAAATATAACAAAAGCAATACAAATCTTAGGATTATTTTACCCTTTTGTTATCTTTTCATTGTTGCGCTGTTGAAGCATATATGTGACAACAATGAACCAAATTCAGTTAATGCGTGATGCTTTGACATTCAGTAGGGTGTTTCTTCAGTCTCAGAATAGCAAAACAATAAATATACTACTATTAGTAAGTTAGAAAATATAATAAATATTAATTATCCTGAAGATGGAATTAAGAATTAAAATATTTTCATGGCTACATCAATAATTTTCTCAAAAGTTTTGGTAGGATAATTAAGACATCCCCCTCGGTAGTTCTAAGTTAACCAAAACCCAGCAGAGTTAACATTTGTAATGTGTTCTTTTACTGAGACCAGTGGTTCTCTTGGTGAGCGCAAAACGATTTTAGTCAGACTTTCAAGGGGCCACCAGGTGTAATTTTGAGCTTTTTGCTATCAAGTCCTATGATTGCCATATCTCATAGAGGTATCGAACTTACTGTAGTTCTTCTGATAACAGCGTGTGAATAAAGATTAGGTTCACTGAGCTCCCAAAAATCGCACGTATACACGCGCACCCGGTGCATTTCTTTGGCCTTTTTGCTCTGCCTCATCTTTTCAGGGAGATACGGTTCCTCAGTGTTAAAATGTTACTAAGAATCGTCCGTCAGAAAACTGAAATTCAAAATGTGTATTACTAATAATCGTTCAGGTGTTCGAAAATCTAATATGTTAGAACATAAGAAATAATCTTACTTTCACCTAAACACATTCAAAGTGATGTGACAAAGAATAACTAATTCACTTTGAAGTGCCACTTACAATGCAACAACATTCTCGTACCATTTTTTATCAATTAAGTTATTCGTTTGACCTGAAAATTGTATATGTAAATTATTTCTCTTATTAAAAGCAGGTTACACAATGTCATTATCTCTCTGACATTATCTCTCTCTTATATATATATATACTCTCTGGTCATTATCTACATGCTTTGAAATTCAATAAAAAAACAGTCGTGAATAACACGTATTTTATTTCACGAAATTATGAAGCAGCAAAGCTTGACAGCCAATATATAATGCAAATAAACTAGAAGAAATATAGTATCTGGTATTGTTATCCAATACAAATCCAGGGCACAGTGAATATTTATGATATGTCAACACTCATATACACATTTGAAACGAATTCTTTTATCGTTTATAATATCAATCTTGGTCCCTTCCTGTTCTAAATTTACAACACTTAATCCAATTCTGTAACAAGTTATATTATTCAACATATTTTATAGTCTAACACTGTGAACTGTATCACTAAAACTTTCTGAGAGTAATGCTCTTGATTTAAACTTCTTTTTTTGAAAATAAGCACTCAGTTTTCTGTCTAATATTACATAAACATTAAATATATTTTCCAAATAAATCATCACTTAATAATACAAAATCATTTTTAAAATAAAATTATTCACACATTGTTATGACAATTTTGCACCAACAATCGTATTCAAATTGACTCTTCTTGCTTTATACAACCATTCAAAGGTAGTGAATGACACTGTCGCATGCATATCAGAAACTTATCGCATATTCAAGACGTTTGTGTATAATTCTCTTTAATGTAGTGACTTTAGAATGTATTAGGAAAATGAATAAAATCTCCTTATAACGTTTTCTGATCATTTCGAGCATGAATCATTCTGTAAAAATATCTTCATCATATATGTCACGTAAATAATAAATACGTCAATCGTATTGGAGGTCACAATATTAATTTATAGCAGAGCTGACAGACAAAGGAGCACGCAAATAACTTTCATTCACGTATGCTTTGCGGTCTTGACAAGTTTGAGAAGCGGAGAAGGGAGGGAAAACCGTCTCATAAAGTTGCAAAGGGGGGAAGCAAACTCGTTGATCTTTACTAGGCTTTTATTAAAGTATATAAACGCTGTGGCAATTTGCGCTTAAACAGTAAACGTACAAACTTCATGAATTCATAATGTAATGTTCGTCTACCAAGAATTAAGGAAATTCTGCGCATATTTCTAATAAGAAATTATAACTATTATACTTAGATTATTTATAGAAATCATAACTCAAATTAATAATTTTGATAAAAGCATAATGCATTCCAAAAACAGTAACACAATGACTAATAATAAACAATTTCGATTAAAAGCATTTAAGACAACACATTCACATTTAATTTTTTGAACAAGGATGTAACTTAACTTTTGATTTGATATTTATTGTAATTTGAAACTAGGGGAATAATTATATCAAAGAAACTCTTTGAAGTAACTTGACGTCTTACGCCTCACCATGATTGGCTAATGTTTAGCTCTGAGAAGTTGAAATGTCGGCTTGCCTCGTTGATGTCGTCCCAATCAGGTGGGGCTTCTTTAGAACAATCTCTTTTTGACTGCCCTACTCAATGTATTTCGTTTTCATGGGCCATTTGAATTTTGTTTAAAAGATTAAATAAGTACTTTTTCTGGAAGACGCAAATTTAAAGAAGACATGCAATACATATTTTGAACACTCCGTCTACAAATATTGACTCACATTTCAAGAACACATTCGAATGCATACTTTACAATAATACGTATAAATGTCATTCCTCCTATCGTCTTTAAAACTACTTCAAAAGGCCTACTCCATTTACATTTATGCTCGAAATGATCAGGTTACACTTGGTTTAGAGAATCGTATAGGCTCATTTAGTCCGTAACCTCATTTAATAACAATTGATTGACATAGGTGCATAGGAAGGCGTATATATTTACTCTCTTTTTGCGTACTAAAGAAGGGGACGGATGGATAAACATATGGTTTAGACTCGGAACAGGGCAGGGAGTTTAGTCAGGAAATTTCCATTCTATAATTAAGGAAGAATATGTCAAAAAAAATTTGTTTTAGGTAAAGTGATTATCGATATCACGAAGTACTAATCATTAATGAAATTTTTTATTTCCTTCATCCTAAAAATATACGGAACACTTGCATTTTGCTAGATATTGGCTTGTCTATTCACCGTGAAAAACTCGAGCATAGTGCCATCGCTTATAATGTAAAAATATCATATTTATCTTTGCGTACAGTGCTTACGCTGCATTAATTCAAAATAATCGATTCTCTGTTTTCAAACAAACTGCTATTCTGAATAACATGATAAACAAATATGTACAGTTGACGATTAACACATTACATATTCACGTTACTAAATATCATTTCATCTAAGAGTAGGATAGAGATTTAATAACATTAATCGTTAACAAACATTCTTATCATATTCAAGAATCCCTCCACAATCCTCCAAGGAAGAAAATTATGTGCAAAGGCTAATCTCAACAGATTCGATATTTTGGATCGTATTCAGCGAGAAGGGTGATTCAGACTTTCAGAAATAGGGGTAACGACGATTCAAAACACACAATCCAATCTGTTCGGTGACCTATGTTCACTTTCACGCTTAGGCCAACTCACTTGTCTTGCCGTGGTGTATTAAGCCACATCGTTTTTCCCGGTCCATTCCCAGAAGCAACAGTAAAAGCCACCCTGAGGACACCATCACTTTCCATTTCGGCGGAGAGGACATATCGACAGTTAAGGCAGACTTATGTCGTCTGCCCAAAGCACAAGAAGATCACAATCTCTATTTTGGACGCTGTGTTTAATGCATTACGGTATAAACTTCTCCGTACGAAATCCTTGATATCACGAATTTTAGTGTTTTTACTGCAAAGTTTCTTCATATACTTACACCAGCTCAATAATTAGAGTGGTACAAATTTCTTTATAGTATCTTGAATATTATTTATCACTTGTCCTGGAGATTTAAGAGGCTGATACACCATTCAACTTGGAAAAAAATCGATTTTTCAACAAATTTTCTTTGTTATATATTTAAATATATTTTAGTAAAAAATATTTCGATATCTGCAATAGCTTCTCGAGTTTAGATTTCAAACGTATGTCGCTAAAACATGATTTATTATTGAAGCAATAAGGAAAGGCCCAAAGAAGTCACACACACTTTGTCACTTATTTCTAAGAATGACCATTTCTTAATCTCGTATAACTCAAAATCTCATCATCATACAGCATTGCAATGTTTAGGGAGAATATGGTAATAACCAGAGACTTATCGACTAGAACGTCGCGCTGCTTGCAGACGTTTTTTGCGAGCAACGGGTTAAAACATACCGAAAGCAGTTTCAAACTTCCTAACAATCAATTCATTAAATGTTTTATTAGAGTGCAATATGATTCGTAAAAGCTGTAGCGTTTTTTGAGGCCCCAACAAGCACTAAAAGAAGCCTCTCTAAATAGTCTAGAAAATTAGATACACTGCATGGCTGTTCTACGCAGAATTTAGTTCGATTTTATTTGCCACAAAGAACTTTGAGGATATTAATTGTTCTTAGTTTTCATTCAATTATGCACATTTATAACTAAAAGCATTCGGCAGAAAACAATTCCGTCAGTCGGTTTCAACTTTTTTAATATCGAACTTCTTTCAGCAATGTTACCTCACATACATATATTAGACAATGTAAACTTTTGTATTTTCTCCGTGTGATGAAACATGCTGAAATTGTGTGGTGCTTTGATCACCATATAATACATAAGGATATTCAAATTGTTGTATTCGTCGGAAACTACCTTCAGTAAATTACGAGAACAGTGTATAAACTTGTTTCTCTTTTACGAATTAAGGTTTAACAACAATATTGAAAGGCCATTTCTATTTATGTGTTGATATTGGAGAGATATTCCACAAGGAGTTACTGCTTGCTTAGTTTCCATCATGCCAAAATTAGACTCGGAGTCTTGTCGATGGGCCAGTAAACTCCTCTCTGAGCTAGTTGAGTTTCTCCGTCAGGTGAGGTCTAGATCCAATGACACCTCCAATGTTACTTCTTGCTTATTAAAATATTTCAAAATCATCCTTTTAGAATTTAACAATTTTTACCATATTAATCCACATTGTGCAAAATAGTGATTGTATTCTTCATGGCTAGAGTGGGTGGCAAATGATCTAATTGGTATTATTTGAATGAGTGAAAATCAGAACTGTATAAGTGATATTTTATGAACATTGAAAAATCTCTTTATTTAAGTCAATATCACTGTAAAGTCGTGGTGCTTTGTTTCATCGTTAAAACCACGTCATTTTAATTGTCCATTAAACCATGAAATTATATTGCCATTAAAATATACCCTAAAATAAACACGTTTTTCTCAATTCTTTTAAATACTTATGCCATTCTGGTTTTCATCCATTTATTTCATGAGCTGCACGGATAGTTCTAAAACGTACAGGGTTTTACATCACATCTTGTGATCTTCATCCAAACTTAAAAGCCTACCATTATTCCAAATTCAATCGCGTTCGAACACTGAAGGAGGCTCGAGGAAGACGTAAATTCCACAATTTGTCCTGGATCGTCTCTAATTTCCAAATATATTGTACCAGTAGGGATAGCACTGAAATTTTTGTTGTTTTTTTATATCGATGTTCTTATTTAAATATATGGATACATTGATGTCGAAATATTATTTTTATGTTACAATAATCTTCCAAAATATTACTGGTCATAGATAATGTAATATTAAATAATATCCCTTCCACGGTCACAACAATAACAAATTAAACTTGTAATTTAACATTCTATAAATTAAATTCCAGGACTTGCATTAATTTTACTTCACAGTGCATTCATCGCCACCCATACACGTTTTTAATGTAGATATTTTGAGATAAACACTAACAATAATGTTATATCTTCCGTGCTAAAAAACAGTATTAATGTAATACTTCATTTAATGCGTTCATGTAATGTTTTCATTTTTTCCACTTCTGTGGCATCTTAAAATAAAAATAGACGTCGACACTAAAAACGTATATTTTAATTTTATATAATACATACTTTATACCATTTTTGGCTTTTAATAAAATTGCGATATACTTATAACAAATTCTGGGTTGAAATTGCCATTCCTACGCACGAGTAGCCACCATTCGGACAACCCACAACACGACACAACACCGTTTGCGGAGCCTTCATTCCCAACAGATCCCCACTGTTGCCAAAACACTTGTTGGCCGGACCTCTTCTTGACGCTCGCCCCACAGCCTTTGTTCGCTTCTCGTCTCCTAGCGGGTCGGTCCGTCACGTGGCCGGCCCGCGGGGCGAGGCCCTGGGCGCGGGCGTGGGCGAGGGCGAGGGCGGCGCTGCCAGCAGCGCTCGCCGCGGCGTCGCGTCGGCGTCGGCGTCAGGGCCCGGCGCCCGCCGTCACTTGCTGCGGAAGTCGCCGCGACGCCTCGCCGCACCCGCGAAGCAGCACAGCGCCCTGCGACATAAATCCACACGACGTAAATCCGAACGACATACGGCCAAACGATATAAAGACAAACGACAGAAAGACAAATGCCGTAAATCCAAACGTCATAAAGCCAAAAGACATACAGCCAAAAGACACAGCCAAACGACACAAAGACAAACGACATAAAGCTAAACAACGTAAATCCAAACGCCATAAAGACAAACGCCATAAAGACAAACGCCATAAAGCCAAACGCCATGAAGACAAACGCCATGAAGAAAAACGACATAAAGCCAAACGACATAAAGCCAAACAATATTAAAACAAACAACGTAAACCCAAAGGTCTTAAAGCCAAGCGACGTAAATGAAGTAGTGAGCGCGGCCAGCCTGTCTTAGTGACGTCGCGTTGAAAGCTGTGATGCCAACGTTTCGACCACTTTGTCGTGGTCTTCCTCAGATCCCGGCACACCAGCCCTTTCTCATGGAGTGCGTTAGAACGACTTCAACACACAGTCCTGCCGCACGAGTCACAAGTGAGAAATCTAATTGTCCCGCATGGCGGCACAATGGACCGGCTTGCCCTTGAGAGGAAATCACGTGAACCACAAAGGGTGAATGGACGAGCTCCGTAGTCGCAGGGATTACGAAATGAAAATAGAACTTGGTACGAGTGTATCAACTAGAAAGAGATGGAACAATTGGGGTATGTAGTGTGTTGCTATGGAGACGACTTTTTTTTTAATGTCGTATCAACTTCTAGGTCATTAGTGACCACTATTGCGTGTAACGGTATGGTAACTGTGAGAATGACACGATACGATGATGAAAAAGGTGAAAAGGAGAACACAATTCTACCATGCCCGATGTGGGACTGAAACCGCGATCCTTGGGTCCGAGATCGCTATGACACTACTGCCTTTGCCATATCGGCCATTCAAATCGGCGGAGACGAGTTTTGTAGGAGAGAAATTGGTGTTTAAGTACTAAATTATTACTGTGTTCAAGTGCTTACAAGATTAGCGAAACCTTCGAGAAGATATAAGATATTATTAATCGGTTGTTCAAGAGAACGCGGAGCAGGTGACTGTTTTTCGATTGATTACTTATCCCGAATTTTCGAATAATATATTTTCTTTTTGTTGGAACTTTTTGTGTTTTTGTTGAGAATCCTCGAGAGTGGGGGTAAGGGACAGCGACGTTGCATGAGTGAAAAGCAGAGATAGATGAAATTATACTGGAAATACCCAGGATTGCGGTGCCTAAGTGAGCATACTCTGTTGCGGGACAAAAGTCACTAGGGGTACCCACCTGTGGAGCGCCAGTCCTCTGTAGGCGTCTCGCGACGGGCTGCCTCCGCTGCCGCCGCCGCCGCCGCCGCTGCCGCCCCGGCTGCGCCGCGCCGCCCGCCGCGCCGCGTAGCTCTCGCCCTCGCCGTCGCCCTCGTCGTCGCCCTCGGCACCGCCCCCGCCGCCGCCCGCGTCGCTGCTGCCCGCGGGCGAGGCGGCTCCGTGCCCTCAGGGCGGCCGCCGCGGCTCCTCCGAGCACGGCAGGATCACGTCCTCCTCCTCCTGCGGCACGCGGACACACGGGGAGCGGTGGCGGCAGGCAATCCGCCTGGGTGGAAGCATCATCGTCATCATCATCATCGTCATCATCACCATCATCACCATCATCATCACCATCATCGTCATCATCATCGTCGTCATTATCATCGTCGTCATTATCATCGTCATCATCACCATCATCGTCATCATCATCGTCGTCATTATCATTGTCATCATCATTATCATGAGAGATCGGGTGGTGAGCCTGTATCGAAGAGAACCGGCGATCCCTTTGCTAGGAATTTCTAGACTACAGGTCAAGTCCAATTTATCGATTAGCGATTCCGGGTGCGGATTCTGTCCCGTTAGTGTAGTGCATGTTTTATAACGGTGGTTGATGGAGATCTTCCCCCGCTGGATGGCCAAACCCGGCACTGACCTACCCGTCGGCTTGCGGGGTACTCCCTAACTAGGAATCTCCTAACAGCAGGGCACCGCCCCAGCTGGGTCAAGCCTTAATCTCCAGACACGTGTAGAAGACTAGTGCATAAAAGGTGTGTTTGTAAGGAAGGGGTTAGGATAAGAATAGAAAGAGGGACGAAAGATCGCGTGCGGAACGTGGCGCGTTTGTTAGGGTACTGTTCCGCTATTCGCCTGGTGTTGATTGAAGAAAGTTAGATAATTAAATCCAATTGATTTATTACGTGCTTCTGGGCGCGTTTATTAATCAACATTTAGACTGTATTTTTGTTCAGTCTGATTTATCTATTCTTATTACATTTATATTAGGATAACATTTTCAATTGTACTAAAGACAATAAACTTTCTTTTATTATGGAAAAGTTATTTTTATTTTCCATCACGATGCTTTGCAGTCAGAAGTGACTGCATTATCATTAGTTAGAAACTGAAATACATTCAATTATCTAGTATTCATTTAGTAGGGTTAATTAGTGTTCAATTAATTATCCCTACATGACCCAAGAAGTTACGAACTTGGATGTGGGCATTATAACGAAGAGTGACATTTAAACTGGCGTCAAAGCACAATGAAGATGATTTTCAGATGCTATAATTTGCTATCAATGAAAGAGTCAAGAAAAAAAGACGCACTTTTCAGCTATTTAAGCTCCTTAAGACGAAATTTATGCCCCTAAGTGTCTTACATACGTTCAGTTCAAGAGAAAATTGTAGTGCCATCATAAGACGAACTTTCTAAGCTTAAATAATTTTTAATTCCTCCATCTTCCGTGCAAGCGTGTGGGATCCAATAAATGAATAGAAGTAGTTCTGAAACTTCAGTTAATCATACAAAAATAAAATAAATATTTAAATTTCATTACGAATTCTTATATAGAAGCTAGAACTCTGAATAATAAATTAGTTTGTATGATCTTTATAAATAAACATACAGGAATGTACAATATTGTATTTTTTATCGTGAATACTGTATCGCCTACTCAGCATTTGTGACCAGCCAAATAATTAAACCCAGAAAATATTGCGAACGTTTTGCACAAAGTGGCGAGACTTGTGTAGGCTATTACAACTCCAATTGAACATATTCTCCGTGAAAACATACGCATGAGCTCGCACGAAGCCAGAAGTTAATAAACAAAAACCACCCGTGCGGCTCATTTGCCTGGAAACAGCCGATAATGGCGTGCCGCCGCCGCCTCACAGTTGAAACGTCGGATTAGAGAATTTCATTAAAAACGGCTCATAAGCTTGAAAGAGGATGAAGAGGAGTGCACCCCACCCTCTCAAGTTCAAGAGGATTAAGTTGTCTCTTGGCTGAGAGGCAACACCGCCCCCCCTTTCGAAAGTACCCCCCCCCCGCGAAAGCGCGCAACGAAAATGACGTCGGACGGTTGGGCGTTGTCGGAACAGGCCTTTGAGGAGAGGCGGTGCGCGTGGGATACAAAACCGCGTGGCTAAGAACTAAGTGAAATATTTATCACCGTAGTTTCTCAGGGCGTAGAGTGGTACAGTCTTCCCCTGGTGAGCCCCACGAGTTCCTCTCTCGTTGCTTGAAAATTGCTACTCGACCCAAAAGTGTGCAAATTGATTCTAGAGAAGCCACATGTGCTGTATTGAAAAATATTAATGTATGTAGTTGACATTTGTTCAACCACATACCAGATTGCACTCAGAGAGGTTGGTTGGTCTTAGTGAGATCGGGCACGTCAACTAACGAGGTCATTAATTCCATAAGTGTAGTGGATGGTTTTCCTCGGAAGGTGGCGGTGATCTTCCCCGATAGATGGCGAGATCCGGCGCCAACCTACCGTCAGCAGCCGAGGTTTCAACAACCAGGCATCTCCCACCACCGCAGCCTGGTCAAGCTCTAAGCTCTCGACCGGTCTCCTGGCATATATAGTGGCGTAGTTCTTGTTAGTGTAAGTGTGTGTGTCTAAGTGAAGTGGTTAGGACAAGGAAGAGGAATGGGAAGATGGCGCGCGGTCCATGGCCTGGTTGTTGGGGAACTGCTCTGGCTTTCGTCAGGTGTTGATCGGAGAAACCATGAAAAACTACCAATCAGAGCAGCCAGCTTCTAGAATTCTTCTCTTGACAGCGACTGAATTCGATCTAGCTGACAAACTAATGTCGAAACTCCTGCTACTGTCGGGACTGGAACCTAGGTTCTCCCAGTCAGAGGCACAGTAGTGAAATCAGTTGATGCACTGAGCCACCTTTTCCAGTGAGTACGCGGTATGAAACCATTCCTTCGTTTTTCCTTACATATAACTAGCTGAATGTGGCGTCGCGGACGCTTTAAAATGTTTTAAATATACATGTGTTGATAATACCTTCTATGCAAGTTCTAAACAAATACATGAAATTTACAGTAGTCTGGTTATTTTATCCTTGGACGTAGTACGTTTAAAATATTCTATTAAAAATTAAGATTAAATATAAAATAATGTGTGGTCGCAACTCTTTTTGCCGGACGTTCTTCCTGGCTACAACCACTACTCACTCCGTAAAAAGATGTTAGATAACTTAATAAGAACACTACCAGAAGAGTTGTTTTGAAGAGTACATTCTTACAGCGTATTATAAGGCGTCGTATTAAAGAAAATGTGTACCTTTGCAAACTTGTATTCTAGTATATACCGTTTCATTTTTATAGTTATTCTACGGGGGGGCGGGGGGACATCACTGACCATGAACTCCAATCCTTCTGGAGTGATGTAAGTCTTGCTCCGCGTATTGTAAACGGCGGCGTCCGGAAGATTCAATGTCAGCAGCGAACTCTCATCGCATTTCTTCCGGGCTCTGGGGCGCGTGCTTCACGCGGCCGCCGCTAAATCGCAGAAAACACTTTTTTGAAAATTTGTTCGAATCTTCTGAAACTGCTTCATAAGCGAATCATCAGTGCCCCCCCCCCGGGTGGCCGAGACTAGTCGCATGATACCTAATTTGACTGGATTGGTAGAAGGAAAGTGATCTAACCATGAATAACGAACCGATAGACAGACGAAGGTCACTCCAGTACTCAGTATTATGAAAGAAGTTCTTGCCGATGTAACCTGGTGATGTCCAATCGTTTTAAGCAGCTGTGCGAGCTCCTTTCGTTCTTTCTGTTCCGCCCTTCCGCTTTAACTGCTCCGCCGCTCTTTCCGCTCTACCCGCCTCCCTCTTACATTCTTTCACTCTGCCTGCCCCTTGCATTCCTCCGCGCTGCGTTCCTCTCCACTTCTTCCTCTCTTCCTAGTTCACTCGCTCTTTCCGCTCTGCCTGCTTCGCCCACTCTGTCTCTGCCTGCCCTATCAAATCTCTCCACTCTTCCACTGTGTCTGTTCCGCCTGTCCGTTCCGTTCTGCCACGCCCGCCCACAGTCTCCGCTCTGACTTCTCGATTAAATCTTTCCGCTCTGCATGCTACAATGCTCTGTCTGCTCGCACTATACTTTCCGCTCTCCCTTTTACCACCCACTTCTTCTGCTCTGCTTCCCTCACGTCTTTCCATTCTGCCTGCCTCGCCCACTCTCTCTGCTTTGTCTCCTCGATTAGCTCTTTTCCCTCTGCCTGCTACACCGCACTGCGTTCCCCGCCCACTTCTTCCGCTCTGTCTGCACCATTCGCTCTTTCCGCTCAGTCTGTTTTGCTCAACTTTTTCAATACCACCTGTTCTGTCCCCTCCTACCACTCCCATACTGCCGGGTAGGTGCACTGCGAAATGCATTGAATCAAATTGAAAATTTTGGAAAAAAATATTAGGAAACTCTTTTAATATCGACCATTTCAATTTTCTCTGCTTCTCAATAATCACAAAATTTCGAGAAAATCGCTCTTGTAGTTCCAAGTTTTTTGAGGAACAAACATGTGCACCTATATTTACTTGTATAATAGATTTTTGCAAATTTCTTCGAATATATAAATTTCTATAACATGCTTCTGAAGAAAGTTTCGCGCGGTGTACAGGGTAAATACTAAGTGAAATATGAATTTATCATCGGAGTTTCTGATGACATTTAAAACGACTGTAACAGCACAGCAAATGCCCGAAAAATCATTGCATTAATGCACACTTATGAGTGCCAGCTTTACCCATTCATACAGAACCTAAGAATAGTATTTTTCTCTACAAACTTACTAGCATGAAAAACATTTTAAATAGTTCACAAGATATTTTAAAAAACATATTTCTACATTTCATAACGATTGAAGTGATGACATGGAAAATAGTGATTCTGTCAAATTTACATAAAACGTTATTACGCATGGTAAACGAGCTATGTTTGATTGCCAATGGTCTCGAGAAAGTGTGTATCTGAGTTCTCGATTGTAGAGTGCAGAAAAAACTGCAAGATAAATGTCAGAAATAATTCTATTGAACTTGGTAATGAAAAGTACGGAAGTATCATAGACATTTATGTTAATCTTTTCATAGTGTTTCAATTTTGTTTTGGTATTTGTATGAACTGAAAAGACTGATAAATATTTGAGATTGGAGTATTAATTGGAGATTGTGAAGTTTAATGGGAAGTACTCATATATTCCAATTCAACTAGAAACGTTTTACATCTCAATAAGAGTCTTAAAAGATTGTAAAATTATTCTTAATGCCAAATATTAGTAAATAAAATGTTTCGGTTGTCTAGAATAAATTTATTCCTTCTATTGAAGTGTCTACTTTAGGCGCTTGCACCCTTTTTCATGTCATCTTGACAATTATTTGTTCTAATATCTTCAATTTGATTGCCATTGGAGTTATTAAAAAGTTAATTGAGAGTCATTTAGCTGTATGAAAGTATCATTACTATTATAATTAAACTTAATATAAATGTATGTTTTGTTTTAAACGAGATACATTAAATACCACTCTGTCGAATATATATGTATTGATTTGTTACCTTTACAAAGAGATATGTAAACGCAAAAATGAATTAAACAATCTGTAACCTTCGAATTCGACTTATTGATGTAGTGATAACTACTTCTTAATTTTGAAGAAAACTCTCTATGCTACAATAAAAACGCATTCACATTCAAGTTAGATTTAGACGCCAGCCTATATCCTGATGCAAAAAAAAAAAAAAGAAATTTATTTGATTACGTTTTTAGCCGTATAACTACTTGTCTTAAAATATCAACTTTGTCGCATTTCACGACAGAAGTAAATGCAAATGGAGAAGTAGGGAAGACACTGCAACTCTGAAGCAGGAATTAGCAGGATATTATTGAAGGTTTTAACACGATCGCCGGCTTTGTCAGCATCGTGCGAAAGATTAAGGTTCTCTCATTGAAAGTCAGGTTTAAGAAGTTAAGTGCAGAGAATTATCCTACGGTGCATCAAAGAAAGTAACTTATGCTTTTCAGTCATGAAATCCTTTGTTATTTCTGAGATACTGATATAAACATTTCGTGTGAATATGATTACACAGAATTTAAAGAGCACTTTTCAAGAGAAATTTTCGTGTCAATAATACTTTCATACGTGTAGAAAGTAAATACAGTTTTGATACAATAGGAAAGATACTCTACTCGCGAAATATGGAATGCATGTTCACATAGTGAGCTCAAGCGTAATCTACATTTAGGGCAATTGAACGTCGCAGATAATGTTATTTTGGATTCTCCGAAAGTTTAAGAATCTTCGGGAGCATATACCTTGTCCCAGCTTGGGCGGAACCCAGCAGGTGTAAGATACCTAGCGGAGGGAAATACGCAATTTGGCGGGTAGGTCAGCGCCGGATATCACCATTCACCGCCCCTACGCTATTAACACATGCGCTACACTTAAGGGACTAATGACCTTAGCAGTTGACGCACCCGGAATCACTAATCAATCACGCTAATGTACGAGTATATACACTATGTGATCAAAAGTATCCGGACTCTGGAGGTGGCGCCCTCCATTGGCAATGCTGGAATTAAATGGGGTGTTGGCCCACCCTTAACCTTGATGACAGCTTCTAATCTCGCAGGCATGCTTTCAATCAGGGGCTGGAAGGTTTCTTGGGGAATGATAGCCCATTCTTCACGGAGGAATGCTGCAATGAGGAGAAGGTGTCGATATCGGTGAGGTCTGGCTCGACGTCAGCGTTCCAAAACATCCCAAAGGATTCAAGTACGAACTGTGTGCAGGCCAGTCCATTACAGGGATGTTACAGTCGTATAACCACTTCGCCACAGTCCGTGCAGTCGAACGTGTTGAAAGATGCAATCGCCATCCCCGAATTGCACTTCAACAGTGGGAAGCAAGTAGGTGTTTAAAACATCAACGTAGGCCTGTGCCGTGATAGTGCCACACAAAACAACAAGGGGTATAATCTCCCTTCATGAAAAAACACGACCACACAATAACACCACTTTGGACGTATCCGGATTCTTTTGATCACATAGTGTACGTTCAATGACCCCCCCCCCAAAAAAAAACAAAAGAGGAAGAAAACGCAACAATTGAAAAAAACGCAAATTGCTCGCACCTTGGTAAAGGCCTTCTTGCGCTTCTCCGTCTGCGCGGGCATGGGCGGAGGCGCCGGGGCGGAGGCCGGGGCGGGGGGCGCGTTCAGTGCCGTGGCAGGAGCGGGGGCGGGGGCGGGCGGGATGCACCAGCGCCCTGGTCTGCGGCGGGAGCGCTACACATCGACGGCGGCACCAGGGCTACCAACTCCTGCAGCGGCGCCGTCAGCTGCTCCTTTTCGCGCTGTGGCGCGTGCACCAAGGTGAAGGGGAGCTTGAGCGACAGTTCCCCTCCCATGGCGCCAACTAGCAGCTTCACCTGCGACAGACGCATGGGGCGTGGATTTGAACAGATGTCACGAATCAATTGCACGTGAGGAACACAGATCGCTCATGCAAATAAATCAGGTATGTCACACCATCTGCGAGAAGGACTTGACCACTCGGGAAACCATTACGAGGGCGGCCAATTTGATTTGATTTATTTAATAAAAAATAATAAAAACTGTATGTCAAGTATAGGGGAGAATATCACCTGCGCACGTTTTCTTGAGTTCCTGAATCCCTTCCCATTTTAACCATAAATAGTTGACGGATAACTACAAAGTTAAAAATAAATAAACAAATAAAATGTAAAAAGCGTGAGTTTAGCAAAGTATGAAAAACTAGACATATTCGTTCCCGAGTTATAGAAAACTTATTTGCTACGGTATACGAACTGCAGATTTGAATTTTCTGCATTTCTTACAAAATAGTAACTCGCCCTTACCTCTACTCCTACCACTGCACGCAAAAGGAGAGTTCAACAAAACGCGCGCGTAGTCAAGCTACATTACGTCCAGAAAAAAACACTATATTTTGCTATATTTTTTCTTTAAACCTGTTGTGTAAGGCCTCATTTGAATCCGCCGCGCACGCGCCATAGACAACGCGCGCTCTGGGAACCGCTAGTAGTAGCGGCGGCACGGCCTAAAAACGCGCCATCGGTCCCCTGGCGAGATGCGAGTCTATGCCAGCGCTCCGCCCGCTGTATAACGAGCTGGCCAGTGCCGGGAAGGCAGATACGGCAGTTCAGTTGAATATCGTGCAGTGTAGTTCCAGGCAGCGGAGAGTACGGTTTCCTGCGCCATACGAGAGAGAGCGAGAGCGATAGAGACGGAGGGAAAGAGAGAGAGAGGGAAAGAGATGGGGAAAGAGAGAGAGAGAGAGGGAGGGAAAGAGAGAGAGAGGGAGGGAAAGAGAGAGAGAATGAAAGAGAGAGTCAGAGGAAAAGAAAGAGAGTGAGAGGGAGTGAGAGGAAAAGAGGGAGTGAGAGGAAAAGAGGGAGTGAGAGGAAAAGAGGGAGTGAGAGGAAAAGAGAGGGAGTGAGAGGAAAAGAGAGGGAGTGAGAGGAAAAGAGAGGGAGTGAGAAGGAAAGAGAGTGAGAGGAAAAGAGAGAGGGAGAGAGACGGAGACCAGCCAGTAGGAGCGAATCGCCAGTGAGGAGGGTGAGAGGGCTGCTAGATCTCCCGGCGAGAGGCGACGCGAGCCCTTCGGGAGCTGCGGGCCTTAGAGAGGCCCTCGCACGGACCGAGCCGGGGAGCTCTGAGTCGACGGCTCAGAGGGCGTGCGAGAGTCGCCCTCCCACGCTCCACGCCGGAGACGGCCCAACAAGGACCGCGGCCCTTGCAACGACAGTCGAAGGTGACGGCCGAGCAAGGCATTGCTGCAACAAGAGCCGCATCGCACGGCTGGGAAGATGAATATTGTTTCTGAAAAGGCATTTGATTGTGTAAAGAATTTTAACAAATGTAACGAAGTTAGACTGAATAACGGAACATTATTTAGACCTTCAACTTTCATTTACTGAACACTAACACCTTCATTTTTGAATTTCTACCTGGTATAAACACATTTACAAAGTAACAGGAGCATATTTCAGTTTCGAATTCTTCTCGTTTTATGTTGCGTATTATAAACTAATTTAGCTATTTGTTGTATGTATCAATAGTGCGAAATTAAGAAACATTAATTTTCTATAAATTAATTATTCTTGTTCGCGGGCGGAGACCTCTTTCAACAGACAAGCATTTTTGTGTAATAAGATTGATGTATTATTTCATTTTTAATACATCAATTCTTTGCTTAAGTAGAGGAAATGAGAATTAATATACTTCTCACTTATATTACTTCTTTTGGAGAAATAACTGTCAACTTTCTCGAAAAGACTCCATTAGATGTACTACCCCACCGAAGTAATTAGTGTTTGTTTTTAATTTCGCCAAATTGCTCTTCATGCAGTTCTCGCAAATTCTAGTTGGCTAGTTATTTTTCCCGCGACATTGACTTGCCTAAAATAACACACAGTATCCTTTACATTCAAGAGATTTAAGGCATTATATATATAATCATATTCGGTTTTGATAAAAGTTTATTCGCGACTAAACAATATTTTTCCAAGCCTGAGGACGTATTAGAGCTACAAAAATATCTCAAGTTACGAATGAATTCTCATTTGAAAAAAATAATTTTGATTCAAATTATTGTCAAAATTCCGAAAAATAACCAAAGACACCTCGAAAGAAACTTGTTGGCATTTTACAACAGTGGACTACTTTACTACTGAAGATGTAAAATACAAAGCACACCCAGAAAGCACGTTTCTGTGGACCGTTTACAAAAAGACATCAAAATGTCATGAAAAAATTTACTGTATCAGGTTCAGCAAATGAAGCACTATTTTCCCACATAATCACCAGAACTGATACGTTTATCATAACTTGGGATCAACATTTGTATCCCTGAACTGTGTACGTCAACGGCTTGGGATTGTTTGTCGTGTATGCAACTACACGCTACTCTTCGTCACTGTCACACATGTAATGTTGAATGCTAGTTACTTGAAGGTACGAAAAGATAGAAATTGTTGCCAGCAAGAAAGCCATAAGGAAGGATTGTCATAGGGTGGGTCACAACGTCTCGCCACGCAACAATTCATATGTATCAGTTCCATCCACCCCATGGTCCGGATCTCGCACCCAGCGATTTAAACTTTTTTGTCGGGGAAGCGTCTCATTTGACAGACTTGCCGAGTGACAAGTGACATTTAAATATCGTCAGAAGCCCTGGATCCCTTAACGAAGCCCCGAGGTTTACTCTGACGTTGTAGTTGACGTAGGAAAACCGATACACCCGACGAGGGAACCAGGCGGGGCTATGAGGCTTTCACGTAGTAGTCACAGGTGTCGATGACGTGGCGCTGGGGGAGGTGAGTTTTCATCTTGACATAGATGGCGAAGACGTTGCGCTCGGGGAGTGGGGGAGAGAGCCCTCACCTTGACGTAGTCGTCAACGGAGATGGCGAAGTCGTTGCGCTCTCACGTTGACGTAGTAGTCAACGCAGCTGGCGAGACGTTGCGCTCTCACCTTGACGTAGTAGTCAACGCAGATGGCAAAGACGTTGCGCTCTCACCTTGACGTAGCAGTCGACACAGATGGCGAGACGTTGCGCTCTTCACCTTGACGTAGTGTCGCACGTAGATGGAAAGACGTTGCGCTCTCACCTTTGACGTATAGAGTGACGCAGGCTGGCGAAGGGCGTTGCGCTCTCACCTTGACGTAGAGTCGACGTAGATGGCGAAGACGTTGCGCTCGGCGCGGGAGCCCGGCGGGGCCGAGCAACGGTGCGGCGCAGAGCGCGCGCCGCGCGGTCTGAACGATCCTCGGAGCGCGATCCATCTTGGTGGCGCCGCGGCGCCACGGCTGTGCAAGCTCGTAGGGCGGACGCGGGAGGAACCGGCCCCAGCGGGCACTCGGCGCCGCTCGCCCCGTCGCCACCACGTTCTTGAACTTGCCGTTGGAGAACATGCACACGTCCACGTGCTGCACCACGAACACCTGACACACACAGTCCCCAGCATCCTATTCAATATGCAGATGGAGAAAGAGTTTTGTAAGAAGAATTCTTTACGTAAGTTGTAATTATTTCTTTCCAGTAGTGACAGTACAGAAATCTAGAAAAAAATCAACAGGATTTTGGTTTTTCGGTTTGCTAAATGTTTATTGAGATCAAGAATTTGACTCCTCGTAGTGACCGATTCCTAATTCTGAGTAGCTAAACTGAAGAATGACATGATATTGCATGAATTTGAGTAAGATACAGGAGCGTAGATACCAATGTTAAACAGAAAAAAGAAACTGAGTCGGCTAAGTTTTTCTAACTGCTTTGAAATTGCCACAAATTTTGTGTTTTAGCGATTCCAAATGTTCCATATTGTGTTGGACGTAAAATACGCTTAAGAACATATTGAGCATCTAGATTATTTTAAGGGTATTTTTGCTATAGGTATAAGATGAAGAAAGGTGCGAGTCAATCTTTTTAATTATTTGGAGAGCCTTTAAATAATTTCGACTTTTGATATTTTTATAAGGAAATAAGGTTTTAAGATTCTATATAATTTATTATGGCTTTTAGGTTGTACAAAAAGTGTTCAGTGATTTTGTCTACGTAAAACTAATTTTGTGGTATTGTAATCCAACGCTGGTCAATGGTATTCGGTGAACTGCTTAGTCCTACCTTGATCCTGCGCACCGTCTTATTGCTGTTGTTGGCGACGGCCACGTGCACGGACACCGTGTCCCCGTGGCAGTAGCCCGCGCGGTCCAGGGACGCCTCCAGCTCCACCTTGCCGTCGCTGAGGAGGAAGGGCTTGGCGGCGGAGGCGTGGGGCGGCGGGGGCGGCGGCGGCGGGGGCGACGGCGCCTCGAGGTCGCCCCGCGGGGCCTGCTCGCCCGGCGCGCGCGTGGGCGAGGCCTCCGGGGAGACGGTGAGCGCCATGGAGCGCTGGATCACCCGGATGCCCATGCGCACGGTGCTCCGCCGGTGGAGCTTCTCGTCCGGCCGCTCCGCTGCCACATAACACAAAATTGTATGTAGTATGTTGGGTTTTTGGCATTTGGGTAGATTGTCCGTTCTACTGAATTATCATATATTTATCGCATCACCAATTTACCGTAATACCGATATACCGTTTTACTAATTTACCGACTTACCGTATAACCGTCTTACCGTATAACCGACTTACCGTATAACCGACTTACCGTATAACCGACTACCGTATAACCGACTTCCGTATAACCGACTTACCGTATAACCGATTTACCGTATTACCGATTTACCTTATTATCCTATTATCGATATACAGTAGGGAGTTTGTGCACCCTCGAACTGAAGCACTGTCGATCTTCAGCGCATGCGCTGCTCACGTTTCGGGTCACTTAAGTGCATCTGCGCATGCGCAGAAAATCGATAGTGCTGTCGGCTGTGACGTGCCCAAACTCACTGCGGTCCGCTGCGATAATTCTAAAATATTTTTGCTTGAAAGTTTCGTGACAAGTTAATATTAATTGTTCTGAAAAATGTAAGAGAGGGGGCAATTTACCTCATTTCCTCCCCTTGTATCTGCGGCTGTGCGAATTGCGCGTTTCGAATGCAAAGAGCGGCGAGCATCAATGCGCGTAGATAAAAATATGTTGGTACTGAGTTTATTTGCATTCAAAATTCCAACTGGAAAATTGTAAATGAATTGTTTTGCTTGAAAACACGAAGTAATTAATTTATTTCCGTTATTACTGTATCTCTTTTTACAGTTGCCGCCCGTCTTCCAGCCATTCATGCATTTATATATATATATATATATATATATATATATATATATATATATACACGAAATAATTATCCATTAACTGCAGCAGCATACAACAGAAAAGTTCAGACCATGCGTTACCGTTACGTCTGCAACAGGAAAGAGAGGTCGTAGCGTTCGAGAGTGGTGGTGGATTTGAGATTCTGGTATGATAGCTAGGTCGAATTCAGCAGCTGTCTGGAGGAGAATTATAACGGCTGGCTGCTCTAAACGACAATTTCCTGTGGTTTCTTCGATGAATTTTAGTCAAATGCTAGGAGAACACTAAGAAACGCGCGAGATCTTTCCTTTCTCTTCCTTGTCCTTTCCTCTCTCTCTACCCACACACTTAGATGCTCTGCACTACCACACTACCAAATATTTTGATCTGCCTTCCGATGTATGAACATCAATTTCTGTATTTGAGGGATTTATGTAATAGTAAAGGGTAATTGTTTTTTATTGCTGATTATTTTCATTTCTTAGCAGAAAAGAGTTCTCTTAATAAAATACAAAGCAATTATCTAAACAGACTATCCATTGAAAGGACTTTATTCCGTCAGAATCTATGATTTGAACAAAAGTAAATATTATGGAAACATTGTTCGTGCCCTCTTAGCGAAGCAGAATTATACATGCGAGCATTTTATTTTATACGCTTGGCAAGATAGAATCCATTGATTCGTTTGAGCGTCAACCGCTGAGAAGATTCCAGGAGCTTGTCGACGACGTTTGAATTGTTCGATAACAATCTCCAGCCTCTTTCTGCCTCCTCCGATACGCGGAATAATTCTTGAGCACCCAACTGCCGTTGCAAAAACGCACACAGCAATCTTGTGTTGAACAACATATTGTGCACGTGTATGTGCGTGCCGGCTCAAGCATCCGTGAGGAAGTTCAAACTTCTCTTACGCGAGGTGTCGTTAATTTGTCGTTCGCGTTGAATACTGTTGTACATGTGTCACTAGCTGCTTCGAATTCAATAAGATAATCAATTTTTCCTTTACGCAAGCTCAATCTAGCAAAGCATTCTGCTTCAAAGTTTTTCACTTTTCATACTGAAGAAAACTGCGAATCGCGATGAACTGAATAGTGTAAACCGTGCAGCTTATTATAAATAATCGGAGCAGTTAAATATATTATGTGAAACGTATATTGTGACAGTAAGTTTGTCTCCAGACAATAAACTTGTTATTATGCAATTCTTCTATGTGTAAGTGAAACCGGATACGAGTACATTCTCTTCACTCGCACCCACGAGGTATCAAAGGGTTTCGAAACTGTTTAGCAAATTACTCCATCTTAAAACAAATAATACAGATCACTGAAGTCACAACTTGCAAGGCAGCCTCAAACAAGCATACTGTAGAAACAATTATCATTAAAATACATTTTTAAATTTTTATTAACTAATTAATTAAAATGTATCATCATGGTATTCGTTGATTCGCGAATATTTATTAATAGTTTCAATAGAATACTGTATTTAACATATTTGCTTGACAACCACCGCCTTAATTTTCTACATTTATTGTAAACGATAAGCTTGGTTGGTTCTTTATGTTGGGAATAGGAATTTTTATTTCATCCTTAACACAACGCTACTATAAACGATTATTGTCTCCATCAAAGATAAAAATGATTCATTACACACCAATGCATTTTGATATTGTCGAACAAAAAAACTTATAATAAAAAATTATTAATAAATGAATGATATAACTTGAGCTTATTTCAAATTGTGTCATTTATGTCATTAACTAGTTTTAAATGCGTCTTTTGTTACCTACTTTCGAAAGCGTGCATTATCAAATTTACTACTCATGGCTTTACGCAAACTGGATTTTCGAGGATAGTACCATACAGTGCTTTTTAAAACAATACGAGTATGTATCACCGACTCTGAAACTAACTGAGCGAAAAGAACGCACTGTGCTGCGAACTCGTTACTTACGAAGGAGTAACGACCGCCATAAACGCAACGCAAGTCGTAATGTCGCGTTGACTTTAATTACGCCCCGCCGTAAGGCCAATCCCATTAGGTCTCTACGCACGTGCGTCGCGTGCAGGCGACGCGTTGTGACATGCAAAGCGGCACACACTGTTCGCCGGCGACGTAGGACGCAACGGGAAATGGAGAGGTAACGAAGTTAAGGTGCCGTTGGGGACAGCAGAACGGTGGCGGCACAGTGCACGCTGGTACCGGAGTGGGCACACGGGGTATAAAGTGAAGGAATCCCCCGTTGAGGGAGCGAAAATGGTGACGTGCGCATGTAGTACGCGATGATGGGGTAATATATTATAGGATTCAATGCCGTTTCGCAGCTGTAACTAGATATGGGATATGAAGACGCACGTGTTCGTAATATTTTACGTCATTCCTCTAGAGCTGCTAATTCAAAGAAAAAGGAACATTCACCTCGGTCTCCGAACAAAAGAATACGAACGACTGTAATATAAATTGTCACCCAAAGATGTTCAATTTTACCACCTGTCAACTTTGATTCATTTTAGGCCTGTCCTTTGAAGGAAATAAATTGTAGTTTTTATTGAGCAAAAATCTGTCGTCATATCTAAGCATCAATTGTATCTTTTGCAGGACTGATCGGTAACATCCCTATGTGTTACTGCCCTTAAACGTTATTGCGTATTGCTTTAACACTTTTTTACAATCACACTAAATTCCACAATTATCAGTTACCGCCATTCACCAACTCACAATATCGACACTCATCTAATTCATCATTCGCTTCTTTAAAGAACTCATTTCACTGTTATCAAAAACCAAATGTTTTTTTTACTTATTAAAAATTGAAGTGGAAATGAATATTGATAAGTTTTGAAACATCGATTTACAGCACTCGTTGCAAATCTTACGAGTTTTATCTTCGAAACCTTACTAATAGAAAATCACGATTGAGGAGTGAAGCAAAAATATGTTTTTCTCCGGTTGTGTAAAACATAAATGAGTAATTGTAATCACTTCAACTTATTTCGCGTAGTTCTCTAGTTTTGAAGCTAGTCTATTATCAATTGATAATTATTGTATTTAAGATGTGAAGTTTAAGTAAAGTTTTCTTTCAGTTATTGGGTTTCACACTGATCAGCACAATTAAAGTTTATATTCTATACACGGTATGACCAAATGGTTCCTGTAATGTTATAGGAAAAAATGTATCATCACCTTACTTAAATAGTGAGGAATGAGAATCTTTATTTTCGTGTGTTCCAAATATATTGTCGAACACGTATCTTTCTCACAGGAAGTGTGAAAGGATATATTCTGACTAATTATATCACTTTAGAGACTACACACATTGCAGAGTGAGGTGTGTGTGTGTGTGTGTGTGTGACTGATTGTGAGTGAACTTACCGACGTAGGCCCTAACGTCGTAGCTGGTGCCGATGGGCGCGCCGCTGTACTGCTTGGCGGGCACCAGCTGCACGGAGGGCGGGGCGAGCGGCGTCAGCTCCAACGTGAAGGGTCGCGCGTGAGGGCCTAATCGGCGCATCAGCGCCTCCTGCGGACACAAACGTTTCATCCATCTTGAAAAATTAACAGTTGAAACATTGCACTCTTTATAACCATTAATCTGTGTCATACTTTCTGAATGTCTGTAAGAGCAACGACGTTTGAGTTTGTATAAATCTCAACATTGATATTATCTACTTTTATAACTTGTTAATCTTCACGTGTCTGTTCTTGTTCTATCACATGCATTATATGCAGTATTATGCATTTTGTAACACACGGCCTTTTACATCAGACTTCGTTATCTCATTCTCCTTTTGCTAATTCGTAACAAGTATTCAAATAATATAATAATGTTACAAAATGAAAATATAAATTTGTTCGAGTTGTTTGATCTCGTGGAAAGACGATTTTGAGAGAATGGAGAGATTTCGCTGGAAGCCGGAATTTAGGCAGGAGATACTAATGTGACTTTCTGGTTTTAGAGTCCAAATAGTAGCAACTTCAGGCTATTGGAAGTTTGGCGAAACTTTGGGAAAACTATTTCTGCAAATTAATTGGTGGTTCTGCAGTAAGGAACAAGATATCCGCGAACGTGGAGAAGGTAACATTTATCTATTGGTTTTGAATTCATAATTTCATGAACAATAATTTTTTTTGTGTTTGTACCTAAAGTGTTCTTATTGAAAGCACCTCCAGAGAAAGGCCAACAGACAGCGAAGTTTGTAGAGTGTCAATGTTGATGCAGCTGAATTTATTGGCGTTCAAACGATTCACGTGTGTATACGGTGTTACAGAAACGTGAGTTCAGTAAATTCGTAACAATAAGGGGGAGAGTGTTTTTTCCCTTAATATTCACGAAACTATAGATTTTAAAAGTGCTTCCAATCTTACAACTAGAATCTGAGATAGTCTCAGATCTTCTTTTATCAAACAAAATCTTCAAATGACGACGGAGATTCTGGATTCGGTGATGGGTCGTAGGATCATCGGTAAAGAAAAAAAAATATAGTAGTTAACGTTCGAACCCGTCCAGTTGAGGTTTGACACAAATTTGCATGTTGTGAAGTATCTACATATAAAAGAAAGGAAATGGATCTCATTTCTCATTGTTCCTTTCGGCGTGCCGTTCCGTGTCAGACGACGCGCACGCTGCCTGCCGGCGAGGTAGTTACGCGGCCCCGGAACACGCGTAGAAGCGTGGAACAGCTGTCAGGAGAAGCCAAGATGAAAGAGCTCTGAGGCGCTGTGAGTGGCAAAGGACGAGAGTGTAGTCTCGGTGACACCTCCTAACACTCAGACTGGGAAAGACAAGTGGGGAAATATCCAGCTGAGAATGTTTGCAATTGGTTGTCGTAATACTTAGTATTGGCAATCAAACATAATTCTACTTTCAAGGAAATTACGTATGTAGATGAACTGGATAGCCGAGGTGGCTAAGAGCGTGTACCGACTCAGTACTGCGGCCAGAAGGGTCGCTAGAAAAATGAAAAGAAAAGCTTTTAACGGACTCTCGGCTGGATAAAAGCCCTACAAAAAAATTAAATAGTATAAAAAAGAACCTAATTTTATGAGTGAATAATATTAATATCTTGCAAAATCACTGATGTCGTGAAAAACGAAGTATCATTGTAGAAAATCTTAGTTGTACTTCAGTACTAGCATTGTAGAAAATCTTAGTTGTATATCTCACATCCGCTAAATGAGTCATAATTATAATTAAGAACATATTCGAAAATAGTCTACCGGAAGGTTATTGGAGCCTCAGGAAATGAGCAGTTTTATTCAATTAGGAGAAAGCGGTTTAGGAGGAGAAGGAATTTTTCCAATATTTTCCTCGACCAGTCAGAAAACGACAAAGCATCTACTAACACTTTCAGTAGTACCTTTAACTATATAAATGCTATTATTCATCAGTAGGGAATGGAATTTTTTGTAATAAAAAAGCAAAATATGTAAATATATAAGTAATTATTTATTCAAAAAATAAGCAGGAAAAATGAAAATATGTAGAATAAAAATTAAAGTTAGATTTTAAAATTGTTAGATTCAATGTGCATTTTCAAGTTTTCAAACAAAAAATGTCGCCGATCAGCTCTCAACATAGATTTGTAGCGTCTGAAGGAACGTTCCACATCTACAGAAGTAATTGGAGCATATTTGAATGCTGATATCTCTATTGGGTTCAGTTGTACTTCCAGTGTAGTAGTGACTTTTTCTCCTCTGCGATTGTTGCCAATTATTTTCATGTCTTGCCAGCCTAGAGGTTTCTCCAACCAATCTTGTAAATTCTCTTTCATTTTCTCTGTGTTTTCTCCTACTAATTCTTTTAATTTTGTTAATGCACTGTTAATTACTTCAATACTAGCAGCGCTAACCGCATGTTTTGTGCCTCAAGCTTTCCATTAACTTGTACTAGAAAATTCCATTTGCAGAAATTAAAGCACAATTATTCCTCAGACTGAAAGGATTTTGCTTTTGTAGTGCCGCAAATGAATTCGAGTCCAGCTTCAAAAGAATATCTTTTATTTGTTCAATGTTTTCTCAATATATTTTGTTGCTTCTAACTACGTGCCCGATCTTGTAATTATCGGCTTTGGAGGCAAATTCATTTCAGGATACCTCTCTTAAAACATTTTCACTGTGCTTGGTAGTTTCAAAAATACTTTTTTAACAGTCGATATCAACGTATCAAAACAACCCCCCCCTCAGAAAATTGATGCTGTTTCTGCCACTCGATGAAGCACATGTACTACGCACGTAAGATGAATCATCTTTGGATGGAACACTTTTAATGTCCTCCCCACTTTCACCATGTAAGGAGCAGCATCAGTTAAAAACAACACGTTTTCAAGAATTATATCACTAGGTCACAGCAGATTCATAGAGACATTGAGAAATGTAGCAATTGAAGCGGAGTTGCATTTTTCTGGAATTCGACAATTTAATAGTAATATGTCGAAGGAGATTCAATACTATTTGAAATATATCTAGTGAACGTCAGTTGGTTCATCAATTAAAATCCAGACCTTACTAGTTTTTATTTCCCTTTGAATTTTTGTCAGAGTTTCCAAATAAATATTTTTCAAGTTCAAGTTTTTTAGTGTGCTTTCATCCCGAATTGGTTTGTTAGTATATTTTTCTAAGAAATTCTTGAACTCTGAGTCATTGACTTTGTAAATGGGAATATCGAGTACACACGACACAAATCGGTAAAGAAAACTGACTTTTTTGATTGAACGTCAGGTGAAGATGTCAAGAATGTTTGCTGAAGTTTCAATTTCCTTTCTGTGTTTTCTCTATGTTTTGCTGCAGCGATGTACTGCGTGACTTGAAATCGTTGTGACGTTCAAACCTTTTTGTCGCAGAATGCGCAGTACAATATACTCGAGTCACTTCTGAACGTTTTATTAGGAAACTCGCGAATGTATCTAGCCACTAACTCCTTCGATGTCGATTCGATTGTCTGCACCAACTCGCACCAGTCCACAGCAGTTTCCTCAGAACACACCACCCACATCACTAAATACGTTTGTTACACGAAACGTAAAATACGTGAAAGTATACAGTGCACTGATTTTGACAAGTCGGTTCATATGTGACAAGCTGTAGTGGAGAGCTAATACCGATAGGTTCCAAGTTTCTGAGATAGAAAGGTATCTCGATGGGATGCAGGAAGCGCGATAAGACGAAAAATTCTAAACAATGTCCGATTTATATTGTGTTATGTGTGGGTTGAATGTTATGCGAGTAAGCATGCTTTTGCATATACTTCTGCTTCTCAAGCATCCTACGCGTTTTCTTAGAAGCAGGGACAAATGCTCAGTCGGAGCGATGGTCAGGAGGACGGAAAGTGCAGTGTTACATTTCGAAGTTTAACAGAAAGACAGATACTGAGAACATTTTCGGAAAATTCGTATTTGATGTGTGTCATCGTACATTTTCAAATGTAACGAAATACGTAAAAAATAGTAGTAAAGGGTAAAATGTATGTGAAAATATGTAACCAATATACGCCAAAATATGTAAACATATGTAAAACGAAAATGGTTTCAACTCATTCTGGATGTCTAGCAAACTCTAGGGAAAAAAATCAAAGCAATTACCTTGTTTCTATGAAAATATGTATTTACATGAAAATCCATAGTCAGCAGCCACCAACAGTTAATTTTGTATCCCAACCATACGTACTTCAAAAATTTACAATTATGTCATGTTCCCGCAGCTGCAATTGATTAAAAATGAAATTTTATTACACGTAAACATTCTACTATATTTACTATACATCGTTGTAAAGAACTACGGATCATTTGTTAGGAACTGGAAAACATGAAAAAATATGTTTTCAAAAAATATTAGTATAAAATGACCATATTTGGTTTTTGCGACTCATAAAGGCACTTCATTTTAACATTTAAAATTAAAAATCGAATTTATTTTAAACTATAAAAGCTAGATTCGCCTTTTCTAAAATTTCATTCCGCCCTTAGTAAATCATTGTTTTAAAAGTAAAAATAACCCCTCACACACTTGAAATATTAGTACCATAGGAAAGCCTTATATAGTCGTAAATAGTACAAGTATAGCAACTCAATCACGAAAATGAAATACGCAAGAGATGCAGCAGTGCCTCAGACGTTCCACACTGACGAGAGTATTTAGTATTCTATATAACGCTTATTTATAGTTTAGATGTATATAATTAGAATTAAATTAGTAGATAGACGTAGTTAGGTTAAGAATTAGTTGATAAGTCTCTCGTATAGTAAGCTTAGCAATAAGCACGCATACAAATGGAAGATAAGAATAAATTGAAAAAAAAAGTTCACATTTCCCTCGCATGTTCACCACGAAATCCACATAAGGATGTAAGACAAGGGTGATATAGATTAGTTTGTAAGTATCTGTCTTGTAAGCTAGGCTATACGGTCCCTGACATGCGTTATCAAAGTTTCCGCATGTTCTCCCAAATATTCCTCCAAATATACTCACACGTATCCTCAAATATTATCTTATATATTCTCCCAAAACTGAAAATATAAATGTTTTAAATGAACGAAAACTTAATTTAAGTGTTTTTAATACGAAATACTTTTACAACCATTTCGGCGGCTTATAGTGCAGTGCCTCCCCTGCCGAATGAAAGGACAGTTCTGAATAGCTACATCAACAGAAGAACGATTCCTCCCCCCCCCCACACACACACACTCACATTCTCACATACTTACACCCAAGATGTGATGGAAATGCCTCAACATATTTTTCGCAAAAAAGGATTTTCAAGAAAACATAACTTTTTAAAACGTTTAAAAAAAGGAGTCTAGCGTTACAATCAAACCCAACTTTCAGCATTTTCGTCAACCCGGGATGGCGGAGTGATGGAACCATCAAAACTTAAGTAGAACTTTCAAAAACATCTCATTTTTTATAATACTGTGTATATATATCTTGTGTTTAATTCAGGGTTATGAAAACCTGTTTTTAATGTTCTGGGACACAGCAGTTCCGAGTTTTGCACGATGGTAAAGGTCGTTATGGTGTAATATCTTTTTTGTTATTGTTATTTACGTCGCTAAACACACGCTTAGCTCCTTAGCAACCAACCATCTAAACAACGCCTTAAGAGAGCATGCTTAGCAACGGCCGTTAAAATGCTCCAGAGTTCATTAAACTATTTGAGCCAACGCTAAGGTTTAGATTTTACCAGTGTTCTTAATTTTTTGGATAAGTATGTTCCATATGTCCCACTTTTTCCCATAGTCCTTTTCGTTTAATTTCGTCCATTTTGACTTCAATGTCCCATTAGTCCCCTTCCCGTTTGTACCCATTGTCCCATTTTGTCCTCTTGTCCCATTTTGTTCCTTGTCCCATTCGTCTTATTTTGTCCGCCTGGTAGTTAACCTTCCGGTCTCGTCCTTAAAGACTAATTTAAAGGACTTACAGAATTAACTATTGCGGATTGCATTTGCATTTAAATTAGCCAGAATGTCATAATATGTGAACTTTCACGTTTTTCTTTGATGCATACCTGGGGATAATTTACCATCTAGCATCTAATACACTTATGGGGTTTTATGTTCGCGGTTTCTTATAAAAGGGAAGAACCATTGTCCCTCGCGCATATCATCCAGGTAATTATTTACATTCAGTAATTGATTCAATTACTTTTTCAAATTCAATATTCTCGAAGTGACTAATATAATGATATACCGCAGTGTACTGCGAATATCTAACGTTTCATATTTAATATTATTATATATTTTGTTTGATCATTAGATACCACTAGTGCATTTAATAGCATATTACGAAAGGAATATGAAATGATCAGTACTATTATAAGATGTAATAAGATATTACATTATGTCTCGATAACGAAGGGGACTAGTGTCGTAAACTTAATACAAGTATTAGTCCATTACATCAAATTTCGTACTGTTCTACAGTCACTTTTCTACAACTAATAAATGCTAATTGTAATTGAACTGTGTCGGTTCAAAGTAATATGATTTCTCCTCTTTCTGGAGGTGTTAATACCATCTAAGATTCACTACCGTTCTACATTTTTTTTTTGCGTGAGCCTAATTTCCCGTAAAAATAAATCGAAAACTGAACGAATAATCACCATTGAACAGAAAAAGACTTACATTTACTTTTCGTAAGGTCAATGTTCCTTCCAATAGCTACTATCATGTGAGAGAAGTAGGATTGAACTCAGACATCAATTGAATGACGTTGTTGAATAATAATAGTATTTTCGGATCTTAACTTACTACATGAAAAGTGAGAAAAAATGTCAATGTTTCGAAGCTTTAAAAAACATTTTATAGCTTAAATTGAAACTGGTTAAAAACTTAATCATAATCTTTACAGCACTAACCAAAGAGCTTATGATGTGCCCAAGACCATATGAAAATAAAATATATATAGAAATGAGTTTCTATTGAAATAAAGGATATGAGCAACTTTAAACCTCACTTATATATTATCCCCTTTATTTATTTGACTATTAATAAATTAATAGATGGAATGATGTCATTGGGGGCTATTAATACAATTTTTGTAAACAGGGAAAGGGTTGTACAGGTGACCTTCTCCTCGCTACACGTTGTCTCGGGTTAGTGCCCAATCGAATGAAACATTTAATTCAACGATGATTACCATACTGAACATAACTACGCTAAAAATCGACAAACGCAGAATATTTTATTGCACAGCGGCAAGAATCCATTTCCAGTAATCGAAAACCAAAGCTATAAAGAAAAGACGCAGGCTAGGAGGATTAGGCGACCGCAAGAAGAAAGGCGCCAGCGAGGAGCACGCGGCGCGTCGTGAATCACGGCCGTCTGTCTACCTGGCTTCCCCCGCCGCTCCGGGCCTGCTGCTCCGCACAGCTTCCACTCCGCCCCTCTCTTCTGCCCGTCCCAACTGTCACGTGCTGCGCACGGCGCTGCTCGCCCCTATCCGATCGCTCCTCCCTTCGCCTCGCTTCAACCTCACGCTCACCGTCCAACCGCCGGCCCTCGTCCCATACGCGACTCGCCCACCTTCCCGCCTCCTTTCCGCGTCGCCATCCTGACTCTCCTCGCCTAGCTTTTGCCCGCGCTCACTCCTGGCTCCGTACCGCGTCGCCTCTCCTGCGCCTTCCATCCACCTCGTCCTTCCTCGCCGCCCCTCTCCTCGTCCCACCCCTTTCCCGCCCGCCCCGTCCCTCTTCCTCCTTCCTAACCCACCCCGCTTCCCATGCTCGCTATACCAGCTGCGCATCCGCATCTGCCGCCCCCATCCGAACAACTTCCCTTCGGCCTGACCCTCTGCCCCTCAGCGCTCTCCACGCCCTACAACTGACGTGCCACGCTTTCAACACCCTGTCCCGATCCGCCCTGCTTCTGTCCGAACTGCTTTCGCTTCCGCACCTCATTCGCTCCCTCCTCGCCAGTTCCCGTCCTCTCGCGGTCACACACCGCGCGGCCGCCTGTACCGCCAGTTCCCTGCCTACTCGGCGCGCACCACCCCACCCTCTACTGGCCTATTCCCAGGCTTCCACCCCTACCGCCGCCGCTGCCGTGTTCGTCGCCCCCCTCCTTCCGGCCTGTCCCGCCCTGCTCCTCAATCGCCCCGCGTACCACGCAGTTCTGCACGACCCATCTCCGCACGCTCTGTCCAGATTGACCGTGTTCCGCTCCAGCCGCTCGCTTACCACCCCTCATCCACCCTGCCGCTAACACCGATTCTCCCGCGCCCTCAACGGTCGCTCACCAAAGCCTTCGTCCGACCGCTCTTCCCCATTCCGACCCGCGCCACTCTCGGCCGTCCCTCGCCGCGCGCGCTCGGCTGCTCTCGGTGTCGGGCAAGGCGCGCGGGAGAATAGGGGCGGGGAAGCGGAAGGGGCGGAGGGAAGCGGCGGAATCCTGCCCGGCCCCCCCGCCCCCGCGCGCCCGCGCCGCTCCCGCACCGTCGCTTCCGCCGATGCAACCTGCGCGCCCCTGCCCCCCCCCCTTGTCCTCGAGACACACACACCGGCGCGCCGCCTCGTCTTTCTCCCGCGCTAAATATAGAGCAGCCAACTCCCGCTGCAGGCGCCGGCGCCATTCGCGCGAGCAGGGTGTTGGAAAGGGGGGGGGGCTTCTTTCCTTTATTATTTCTCTTCTTCGTCTTCTTCTTCTTCTTCTTCTTCTTCTTCTTCTTCTTCTTCAATTTGCCCTAATTTTCTTCTTCGCTCTTGATATCCTTTTTTTTAGTCTTCTTCTTGTTTCCATATTTTTCTTCTTCACTCTACTAATCCTTTTCTTTATCTTGTTCCATTTTCCTTATTTGTCTTTTTTCTTCTACCAATCCTTTTTACTTCTCCTTCTTCTTTTCTTATTTTTCTTTTCCACTCTACTAACCCTTTTCTTGCTCCATTTCTCCTACTTTTATTCTTTGCTCTAATAATCATTTTCTTCTTCTTTCTCTTCTTGCATTTCTCCTAATTTTTATGCTACACTCAACTAATCATTCTTTTAACGTATTGATATATTCTTACGTCTTCTCTCCTTGTATGCTTTTTCTCCTTTTGTCTTCTTACTTTTTACTTTATTTTTCTTCTTTCCTGTTTTTTCTCTTCTTCTCTCTTCTTTTTTCTCCGCCCACACTCTTCCTCCTCTTTCCTCCTTTCTTCGTCTACGTTCTTCTTATTTACTGTCGTTTCTCCATGCTTTTTCTTCCGCCTCTTGTATTTTATTTCTTCTTTCTTGAAGGCAAATTGTAAGATCGAATCTTTTCTGATGTAATGAATTATTGTTTCGTTTGAAATATTATTTCGCTTGTTTTCTTCAAAATTAGGCAATTTCTATTTCTAACGTATTCGCTTCGCTTGGTGTTGAACGGAGAAATTACAGAAATTAAAGCCAATTGATTGACGAAGTATTTCCGGGAGTGTTTAAAACATTTAAACTGTGCTACTTAAACTTCACGATAGTTTGAAAGATTGAGGCGCTTCTGCAATCTTGGTTTATTTTTTATGCACTTACCCACACACACACACACACACTTTAAACTACACGTACAGGCATGTGACACTATTTACTCGGCTTCAAACTACGCAGTCGTCCTCCTCACTGCAACCGCAGCTGCAAGAGCCCTCCCCCAGATCGCAGATATATTGTCTAAGAGTTTACATCTGACTATACTTGATTGATTGATTGTTAGTGATTCTGTCCGCTTCAATTGCTAAAACCATTAGTTCCGAATATAAAGTACAGGTCTTTTTACTGCGAGAGACGAGAGTGATATTTCCCCGCTGACTGGCGAGATCCGGCGCCAACCTAGAGTCTGCTTGTGTTTTTTCTCTGCAGGTATCACCCATCAGCAAGGCACCACCTTAGACGGGACAAGGTCTGAGCAAATCACTGATCTCCCTTCGTGGGTGATAGTGAAGCACATATATCTGAAAGTGTGTGGAAAGTGTGAGAATAAGAAAAGGAAGAGGTAGGAAAAATCGCGTGCGGTTTGTAGCCCATTTGCTAGGGTGCTGCTCCGGAATTTGCCTGGTGTTGACAGGATAAACCAAGGAAAACTATCTATCAGAGCAGTCGGTAGCTAGAATTCTGCAGACAGTGATTGTATTCAACCTAGTTATATAGCTAAGTTTGAAGCCCAGATCGGAACTTAAACCTAGGACCTCCCGGTAAGGGGGGTTGGAGTGACATCAGTTGATGCTCTGAGCCACCTCTCCCGGTCCTTGTCTTCGATTGCCGGTCCTTCTACACTCCGATTAAAACGTAGGGCGAATTAACGGTTGTAATCTGGAGCTTCAAAATCAAACATTGTGTCCCCAGTTGGATAACCGCGTGTCAACTGATCACTGTCAATTAGCCTTCCCTTTTAATGACAGTATAGCCAGTTGTTCTGTTGCCTTCAATACCACAGTGACTCTGATAGAACACAAACCTGCAACAATATGAGCGTTTAACAATCGCTCTATCCCCACTCTGCCTTCGCCTTTGCCGTCGTCAGCGGCAGGCTTCTAGCTTCTTCCTCCCCTTCTCTGCCATCTCTGTAGCACATTCGAACGCTATCTCCAGTTCTTCTTCGCTTGCGCCTCCGCTTCCTCCGCCCCTTTCGGCTTCTTATCCCACTTTCCATTCTCTACCCTCTTCGTCTTCTGCACTTCCTCAGATGTTTCGTTCCCTTTATTCCCATCTTCCTCTTTCTGTTCGTCTTCCTTCGCTTCCTTGTTTTTTTATTATCCTACATTGCTCCTGCTCTCCTTTCTCGTTTTCTACATTACTCATCCTCTCCTCCTTTTTCGTCTCTTCCTCCTTCTCATCTCCCCCGTCTCTAACCTTCTTTGTCTCTCGTGTTTATCTCCATTCTATCAATCCTTCATCACCAGCTCGTTCCCACTTCCTTCCCCTTCCACCTTCTTGTCAATGTTCCTATGCCTTCATAACTCTTTCACATCCAATGCTTCTTCCCCTCCCATTCTGCTCATTCCTTCTCTAAGTTTTTTTAATCTTTCGTCTCTAGTTTCCTGATCAAATACAACGACAGAATATTAAAATCTATGTACATTTATTTACATATTATGTACAAGGATTGCTTGTTTTTTAGAACAGAGCATTGATAGAGTTTCATTCGCGTTTTTTTGAGAGAAAACAGGAAAAATCTAAATAACAATCATTCATTTGTTAACATTGTTTTTAATATACATGGCTGTATGCTAATCGGGTTCCGGTCGTCGGGCAAGACAGTTTCTCATGAAAGGACAAGGGAGCTATTGTCTGCGACGTTACACCATCTCCTTCCTTTGTTCCATCCCTCACTCTTTCTCTCCTTCATCCTCCCTTCCCCTCCTGCTCATTCCGTCCTCCTACCACCACTTCCTTCTCCTTTCCCTCCTGTTTGTCCTATCTTCCATCTCCTTCCATTTTTTTTCTCTTATTCATCCCCCCGCCCCTCACCGAACTCCCTCCTCTGTGCGACCTCCTCCTCCGCCGCCGCCTTCCCCGCGTCGCGCGCGCGGGGCGCGTTCCATTAGAAGGCAGGCGGGCGCGACGAAGCGCTTTCGACGCCTCTCCGCCGCCGCCGCCGCCGAGCGGAATAATGTCAGCGGTGACGTCACTCGCGCGGCGGGAGTGGCCGCCCGCCCGATAAATTTCACCAAAGGGCCTCATCGGCTGCGCGCCGCCTCTTTCGCCTGCTGCGCCGAGATCTGCGCCTTCCCGCTCCGTTTGGCTCCGCGCGCGAGCGCGCCTACCCGGAGAGGTGGCTCAGGGCGTCAACCGATGTCACTGTAGAGTTCCTGGGGTTCGAGTCCCGACGGTGGAAGGTTTTCGACACTAGACGAATAGCTAAAGGTTGCGTTTTGTCGCTGTTAGTAGGAATTTTGTAGCGGCCGGTTTCTCTAATCGGTAGTTTTTGTTGAATTATCCAATCAGGCCATAGAATTCTGCAGACAGCTGTTGTATTCGACCTAGCTATGTAGCTAAGTTTGAATCTTTGGTTTTATAAAGCCATTAATTAAATAATAACGTATACAAATAGTGTATAATGTTGCTTTATTGTATTTGTACATATTTTAAAACTCGCACCTAAATCGTTTCCAAAATTATGTACTCGTGCAATAAAACTTCACATTATAAACTAGTTGAATATTATACTATTCTCATTTCACATTCATTGATATCAGTAAATGCCCTAAGCCAATTCCGCCGGTCCGCGTAAACTCCATCAAAATCATCACGCCTGGAAAGTTGAGTCTGTTCGCCGCAACGTAGCACGTACGATCACATATCGGTAGTTTCTCACCAAATCGTAATACCTCTCAGACTACGTACGGCTGTGAACTTACTCTTCGGCTGTGACGACAAGAAGATCCAGAGAATCATAAAACGACTCAAGAATTCTGAAAATGAAGAGCGTCCTTCGGGGAGGAAGATGACGTTATAAAGGAATATTAGGGACGAGCAAACAGCCATTAATTAGTACGTTGGTGTGTCGAAGCATGGATTCTCAGTCATAAATATTGTTTTGTATTGCAGAATTATAAACGACCTTCTTTGTTACAAGTAATCGTTCATAAAATTATATTTTAGACAAAAAATTATGACGTATTTGCCGTTAATGCAACGACTAATGACGTTATCTCATTCAGTCAAGCCAGGGAATCGTGGGGCAGTAGCGTTAAAAGGAAGAGTCGACCACTGTTTTTGTCGCACAGATGTCAAATATAGGTGACGTCACAAAAAAAGCTGTTTCCAAAAATTAACTTTCTCTTATAAATTTATAATGCTGTTAAGAAAAAAAATAACGTATACAACTCATGTGTAATGTTACTTTATTGTATTCGTACACATTTGAAAACTCGCACCTAACGTCGCTCGTTTCCAAGAACATGTTCTAGTGCAATAAAACTTCACATTATGAACTAGTAGCATATTATACTATTCTCATTTCTATTTGTTTAAATCTACGAAACTGTGTTCCTTATTGGTTTTCTGAGATTTACAAAGAAGTATTCGCTCTGATAAAGCGCGTAAATGCGTTGTGTGAAAACCTCTCGAAATGCCATCAGGAGGGGCTGCCTGCAATTGTCACCTAGCCGGTTCTGGTCTAAAGATTAGTAACTGGGCATACGACGAATGGCACACATACTTTTTTTGTATTTACACTATTGTAATTAGTTTCTGTGCTGCCAGTATCCTGAAATTTAAATGTACCTTTTTGTAGATGTTAAGATGTGTGTTGGTTTTCTGTTAAAAGGTAACCGTCTTAACGGAACTAACCTTTGCGCTTTCATGAAGCTGCTGTTTTTCAATTATCTTCCTCATTTAGAGAAAATAGGAGTAATATGATCCTAGTAAGGAAAATACAGAAATCTGGAATGTATAAAATACTATTTTCTTCCGAGTTTTTTTTTTCTTTTCGATCAGTTATTAAATAACTTTCTTAAGACATAACAATAAAAAAATAAAAGTACATTTTTGTTTAGAGTAAAAAATAAAATCTCCTTCCCAAGCAAATGGGCAAGTATGAACATTTTCTCCCCATTTGCATTTAGAGATGAGTGTTCCATTGCCAACAATGTTACTTTTAACGAACCCAATGTGAATTATTGAGGGACTGGAAATCCACATTAAACGTGGCCAAGAGCAGCAATTGTGTGTCGACGATACCATTCCCAATCATTAAAAATTTTCCAGTTAATTTTGCTTGACCATGCAAAATTGTGTTCCTTATTTTCTGAAAAATACAATTAAGCATTCTCACTGACAACGCTCACCTATGTCAATGCCAATGTCAGCGCTTACCACTGTCAACCTATGCCAATGTATCGTTTTGTGTCAACTATTTAAAGTGCTGAAACTATCGAATTTGCTGTAAATGCTTGCGTTGGGGACTTTCATTGTGATCATGTGAATTTTCCCGACAGGGTAAATGGAGCAGCGCGCTGTAACTTTCTCAGAAGTTAATTACCGTATATTGAAACGATATTTCGTGGAAAGCTATTTACAGTACGTACTTCATGCATGATGAAACGCCTACGCACTATTGTAGATATGTTCGCGTGAATCTGATCCAAAATTTTAGGAACGGAGGATTAAGCAGAGGGCCAAAAATGTAACCTCCGAGGTCTCCATGTTTCAATTCCCTAAGTGTCTTGGAACAGGGCAATTGTAAATTAACAGGCTAATACGAATGGAGGTCAGCAATGGACCTCAGCGTAGTTTGTTTCCTTTATCTTTGTTAAGGAAAGAAGTTACAGTTTCATTGTTACGAACGATTATTATTAGAAATTTTCCTAACCTTTGGAGTTAAATGGATAATATTAGTTCATGAATGTGTGAAATTTCCCTTCCCTTGTATTACAATTTATTCTGGGGTTAGGCTTTGACCCCCCGTCATTGGTCTTTTTTCAGATAACAGAAAGGCATTGGTATGCCAGGGTTAAAGTATTTTCTTCTTTAGGGGAAAGGAAATGAAGTTTAACCGCGAGAATTCAGCGAAGTGTTGAAGCTATTAGAAATTCATCAAACAGCAGTGCAAGAGCCTGTTTTGTGAAGAAAAGTTATTTGAGTTCTCTGGAAGTCCATTACCGAGAATATATATCATAAATAAGATGTTTATCAATTGTCAATTTTTGTTTTATTATTTACTTTTCTTTACTCTACAATGTTTCATTTTCCCTTAAATATGTAAAATACTTTCAGTTATTCATTCGTTTTCAATAATTAATCCATAGTTGCTCTAGGATTTTATTTTGTTTCATTTGTTAAAGTACCGTACGGAAGAAAGAAGGGGTGGAGGCGACGAATTATTTACTTTAAATCTACTTCCTAATAGTACATGAGTGAAAAAAAAAACATAAATAAAAAAGAAAATTCAAAACACTCTGGAAATAAAGTAACTTTGCTCTGTCTGTACATTTACAAAAGTTCAACGGCAATCTGCAGACGTGACTGCAGAGAACGTGGAGCTTATTGCAGTGTTTCGTGCTTTATTACTCCACAAGCTGCCTCAATCCGCTTACACGTTCTGGGGGTGATCCGTGGCTTGGTACATTTTCGCTTCTTCTAGTACTTTTAAGATAAACGGTGATAGTGCTATGAGTAAAACTTTTAACTTTGGGGAAATAAGCATAAAAATAATTCCTCATGTCTTCAAGATGTATAAAGAAATAGGATTTTTGTCTAAAAACGTATGCATAGGAAATTCGGCGGTAATGATATTATGAAGAGTAACATTATTTTTGATTTATCAGTTTGATACTATTCTAATTTAATTTTCAAAATCAGGTAAAAGTGTGAAGTCAGTCTTCTTGATTGCATAACTAACTTCTGTTTTCAACCGCCTCGAATAAGAAGAAACTAATGGAACCAGAAATATAGAGAAGCACAAGTTAAAACTTGCATCGGTAAATGGGAGGTCGCTGCTATTAAAGTAGAAATGAAATACTAAACCATTAGGTAGTCAAAATCTATTAGTAACCAATGTTGCCGAACGCGCTGAATTCGTGTATTTATATTCAAAAGGTTACTCATGAAAGTGGATGTAAATAAAATATTAATCATATTTTAAATACTTCTAGGCTCGCTTTAGAGTTTTCTTTCTGCAACATGTTCCTTTTCATTGCCTGTGTATTAAGCGTATAATATCATTTTGCTATTCCTGTGTGCTTGAAAGACATGAAAATAATGTGAACGTAATAAAGTAACGTTATTTGCCCAGCTAGGAATATAATAAATGAAAGACCAATTGTTACAATGGTAAGTATTTCATGGAATTCGGAAAAATAGTTTTAAGACGAAATTGGTCATAATGTTTTATTGTTAATTTTAAATGTATTATGAAAGTTGAGTCTAATAATAAAAGAGATTCTCCCAATAACGTTTGAGCACTAGCTATCATAGTCCTAGTCTCGGGTAACATCATGAGCCAACAGGCATTCATCTAGAAATTTCAAATACACTAGGGTTTTTAATAAGATTACTCTCCGAATGAACTCAGATCCTGCATAGATTCATAATTTGCCCAATATTAATAATTACGTTTGAATGTTTTATTTAACTTCCTTCAATTTTGTCACTTAAACACGATCTCTACTACACAACCAATTATGACCAATATACAGTTGGGCAGTATCGAATCATCTATTTAAAATACGTATTTTTGATACTTTAGTAATTTGTATTTTGTATCGAAAATACATATTTGAACATGTATTATGTATCTGTATAGAAAATACTTTCTGACAGTATTTTGTATTTTGAAAATACAAAAATACTCTTTTTAATCCGCTGTTGAAATGTTAAATTTAAAGATACAGTCAAACCTACAAAAAAATAAATGTCGATAACACAAATTTTTCATATTCCGAAGCAATTTTTCATTCCCTGCAGGAGTATTTAGAAGAACGTTTTTAATAATCAAAAGTTTGGTAAGGGGAACGTGGTCGAGCAAATGGGTTGGGTTTAGGGCAGACCTGCATAACGTGTACTCCCGCGGGCAATTTACGCTAACGAGCCGACCTTCTGCCCACAAGAGAGCTGAAAGCGCAAGAGGTTGGGAGTAGGAAGCTTTGCGGGAGGGCAGAAGACTGACGTTGCTCGACGCGGAGCGTAGATTGAATGACAGGGTGTCTAATGCTGTGAAATCATTTTCTATATATATATAGTACGGAGTTGCTCTACAGCTGTCGCCGTTTCTCCGCTCTCAGTCTCCATGCCTCTCTATTGGACCATAGATCATCTGGCATTTCTCTTGCCGTCATAGCCTCTTGCACTCCCTGGTGCCATTCAAGTCTGGGTCTTCCTCTCTTCTGTCTTTCTGTCGGCACCCATTTCAGGACTCGTTTTGGCCATCTTTCGTCTGTCATTCGCATAACATGACCATACCAGACGATTTGTTTTTTCTCTATTTCGTCAAGGATAGATTTCTTGACATCCATTTTATTTCTTATATCGTCGTTCCTGATTCTGTCACGTCTGCTATAACAGCAGCTTCTACGCCAGTAGTCCATTTCAAGGGCTAGCAGCTTCCCTTTTGTTCTTTTATCGATCTCCCAGACTTCTGAACCGTATGTTGTAACACTCTTAACTAGCGAGGAGTAAAGACGTCTTTTAGTAGTGTTAGTGATGGTTTTGTTTCATAAGACAGAGTTTATACTTCGTGTCACGTTTCTCCCCAAGCTTATTCGTCTCTCAATTTCGTCATGGCTATTTCCTTTACTGTTAAAAAGTACACCAAGGTATTTATATTTGTTTACCCCTTTCATTTTTCCTCAATTTTCCACAAGAAGATCTTCTATTTCATTTTTACCAACTGCCAGATATTCAGATTTGTCCATATTAATATTTAGTCCTGCTTTTAAAAAGTGTTCATTGAGTTTACGTATCATGAAACTCAAATCATCAGCATCTTCTGCAATTACTACCTGCAATTACTACCTTAATTACTACCCTAATCATTTTCTCACTTATTTAAATGGGTGTCCGGTAATTTAAGCTACAAGAACCATAATTCACTGTTTACATTCTTCTGTACACTGCTGACTATCCACCGCTGCATGTAATTTTTTTAGTTGGTGCTCAACTGCGACTTTAAGCAATATTTTAAGGCAGCGGCATTTTTAAAACATTATTATTTAATTCTAACTAAAATTTACATTTTAATAATTGATTGTGAACCCGGTATGTTATAATCTCCAAATGAGAGCAAAATAAAGAACATTTTGAGCAATCTCTCACATCAAGATTGACGTAAAAATGGCACACAGACAATTGCAAGGAGGGTAATGTCTAACAGCACATAACATTTCCCCTCATTATGAATCTAACGATATCAACTAGCAAACCTCTTTGATGATATGTTACGGACAATCATGAGATTAGCATGGGTCTTGTTAAATAGGATGCAAATACCATGTCATAAATGATGAATAAATTATGTTCGTTGATTTGATATTAGACATATATAATGATCTCTTGTCAAAAATAAAGGAAGAAAATAATCATAATTTTAAAAAAATTCTGGTTTTCAGACAACTGTCTTAGTCAATTAAAAATAGTTAATTAAAAAATAATTTCTTGCTTTCATCATCAAACAATAATTCAGTATCATAATTTTGTGTGTAGCAAAACACTATATTTGTGATTACGTCGTAGTAAAGCGAATTACATTATCAGCCCTAATAGCAATTATAATATTTTATATCCAAATCAAATGTGTAATTCGTTGAAGTTTCATATTTCACATTGTCATATAGCGACAATAAACATTTCCAATATATTACAAAAGGCAATGTTACTTGAACTGTATGTGACGGTCTTTCTGGGCGATTGCTCTTTCAATTTACGTGCTTTTGGTTTGAATTGCACACCCTAATTGATACTCCTCACTTCTAGAAATTGCCTCATCCCTACCCTTCAAATTTTTCCGCAATTGTTTTCGAGTGGCTTGCGTTTTCGAGGTCAGACCAAGTGCAACATGCTGTGCAGGAAGGTTTAAGGACACGTGGACGAACAAACGATACCTTGACCCACCTGGAGCGCTAAGCGAGTTGGTCGTACACTTCGTGAAATGTAGAAAGTCTGTGGAACTATTTTCAAATGAAACATTCCACCAGTGTTGCCAGAAAGTACTGCATTTTCGACGAACAATCAACAATTCGCATCGACCCAATTACAATTTTAAAAAATTTTGATTTGTTTAGTTAAAAATTTGGCGGGTATTGCATTTGCGTAGCGTCGAGACGGACTAGACCGTTGATCCACTCGGCTCTCAAGTTACGCATGTGCTGAACTACGAGTTGTGAGGTGCGCCAAGGTGGAACAACCGAAATGAAACATGTCAAATGATTTATTGCTAATGAATTGCCACAATTTGAAATTAATTTCCACGGATTTTCGAGGTGGAAACGGATGTGAGCTGGCCAACACACACACACACACACACACACACAAGTTAAATTCGTGTCGTAGCTCGACGGAAACCTTCAGATGATTTATTGCTCATTAATTGCCACAATTTGGAATTCACTGTCACGAATCTTTGTGGCGAAAGCGGGTGTGAGGTGGGCGCCAGCACACACATATGTTAAATTTGCGCCATCCAGTTCAACCATTATGCCTTTATACTTTTCCAAAAATATTTCACAACGCATTGCTCCTGAATATTAACGGCTGGAATTCTCAGTAATACACAATTTAATCCAGAGCGTCCGAAAAGAAGGACACGCAAACGAGGTGTCCGGCAAAAAAAGAAAGAAATGCTATTAGCCGTGCTGGAGCGCAGTCATTGCGAGATTCCTGCAATAAAACGAACCTTCATGTGGTTGGGACAAGGAACACAAACGAACAGGGTGGAGTTGTTATTAACCGATGGTGCTTCCGAGAGGAGAAAAATTTCCCGAATTTACATCTGTGCCTTTTTCACAAGTTGCTTCATTAAGAGTGTTTTGTTTATTTTGGTTTTCAGACATCATAAACTCGACAAATATTTTGTTACATACAATATGCTGTATGTAAATATTTATATTTTATGTTTTCCAAAATGTTAGGTTGCCAGATTGTATTATTTATTAAATAAAATTCATGAGTTCGTAATTAGACTGTAGTTTATCAGATTGGAATGTGTTAATTGTATATAAATGATTTCGTTCACTAATGAAGACTTCATTACAGAATTACACCATTGAAACATAATGTAATTTCAAATAGATTAATTACATTTCACTAATTTTCATCTTTAATTAATAGCATCTATTGTTTTTCAGTGTTACCTCAATATGGCAAACTAACATTTTATGAATAACATTCTAGTTGAGCATTTCTTTTTATTAATTTATATTTAAATATTCTCTAATAATAAAATAAAATGAAATATAATTATATACTAGAAAAACAAGGAATCTTTCATTGAAGTTTGTGGTATGATTTGGTACTATTAATACATGGTATATGGTTTGTGGTACTATTAATACTTTCTTTCATGTTGCGATCATTAAAAATGTTTCATTTTACTCCCACTTACTAGTATTTATTATATCAATAAGTATAGTTTATATATTTAATCATTGTATTTTTTTGAGAGATTTTTCAGCTTTGTGTATTGTGTTTAATGTCATTTGAGAACATAAAATTGTTGTTCGTAGTCGCCAAGTATACCTTGAGTTGCATTTTTTAATTTTTTTAAATTTAAGATCGCTTTTTAACTACTTGGACCACTCTGATTTTTAACATTGTGGAAACTGTAAGTGGAATACATAAAACACGAGCTCACACACAAACATCCATGCCCGGGGCAGGATTTGAAACCGTCACCTTTCGAGCCGGGGCATCCACGATTCTCCTGCCTTAGCGACTTCAGCTGTACAGGCCGGCCCAATTGGCTTTGTCATGAGTGAGTCCAATACACGTTTTCTTAAAATATGAGGTAGAAATGTAAGTTTAAACTGTTCTCAGTCCGTAGTAACACATGATGAAAACAACTGATACTGTACATACGTAGTCAAGTCAGCAGTCATCCGTATTGCAGCGAGAGACCGTCGTAAGATGATATTTCATCCAATCAGCATTACAAAATAGGCAGAATACGACGTAGAGTACGATATTTTAGTATTGCTTATGTCAATAAATGTCATGATCTTTTTTTTCGTGATCAATGGTTTTCTACGCTGAGAGTTAGAGAATGTTACTGAAAACGTGATTGACTGCGACAGATCTTTTTTAGTTTTGCACGTACACCTTTTTTAATTCCAATAAACTAATTAAAATTGTGACTATGTATTGTAACTAACATTCCGCGTAGACATTAGGATTTAAATTACATTCTTCGTCTCGTTGAATTGTACACTCAACATAATTCTCACAAGTTTATGTGCCTGCACGACACAACATCACCTTAAAAACAGAAAACTACATTAAATATAAAATAAAAGGATTTTAATAGTTTTGAATCATTGTGAACGTTACGTTATTAATTGTTATGTATATGAAACAAAGCAAAGTTTCCGATATAGTTTAAGAAACCACATGTACGGTTGGCGAAAAATCTTTGAAGAAATGAGGAAGAAAATGCTTAGTTTTATTTCACGTCTGCGCTGTTCCCGCGAGCAAGAAAAGGAGCGATTGCGTTGAGACCTTGAGGACAGGTAGAAGACGTAGCTTGACATCATAAACAACCAGCGACGACTGGGACATCGGTGTCGTAATAGACTTTGCATTGAAAGCGATAGCAAACTTCTTGTCTTCACAAATGTATAGCCGAAGTTATGTTCATGTTCGACTCCACGTACATAAACGAGCAACTCTTTTCTGGGATGACGAGAACAAATTCCAACCAAGGAATCGTACTGACGCGATGCAACGGATTGTGATAGTACTGTGTTTTTAAATTTTAATTTATTAGGTTAGATTAGATTAGATTTATTAATAGTTCTGCAATTAAGTGCGAGAAGGTGGTGGCAGAATACACTAACTTAACATTACAGAACTTAACAACTATACAAAATCTACAAACTTTACAAATGAACATGAATATTTGACCGTGCAATCTTACATAGAACTCCACTTCACCACACTTCCCTTCACCGCACTGCAATACAGCGAGCTGTAATGTCTTTCTTACTCAGATTAGGATATTTGTTATAGGCAATTTATTAGGATAATTGATATACAGAGTGATTCAGTACTCGTTGCTAATACGCCAAGGACATATCCCATATATAATGAATAGACTGAACTTGCCAAAATTGCATACTTTTCGTCGATTAGTTTTGTAAATAATTAACGTCAAACTTCAGACCACGTGCTGGTGTTCGTGAAACACGGGCTACGGCAAGTGAGCGAGCGGCTGCGCTTTGCGTTAAGGCTCGCCACTTCTCTGGAAAACTCGGTTATTAATACTATCCGCTAAAGCGCGAAATCGAGCGCGAGACAAATAGTGCGCGAGATCAACGCATCACAGTCACTTGGCAAACAATTCATGCAGAGAGATTTCGACCTTTCCATTTCCAGCTGGTGGCGCAGCATTTGCGCAGTAGAGACTTACGTCGGTCGTTCTGAATTCTCGAGGCATTTCCTGCGCAAATGCAAGGAAAACCAGGGATTTCTGAAAGCTGATTTCTGATTTGTTTAGATGAAGCGTGTTTTAAACGAATTAGAACAATTAATGCGCATAATTTGCATTTGTGGGCCGAGAAAAATTCACATGCTGCATTTCACGTTGCTCACCAAGAGTGATTCTCTGTAACTGTGTAGGTTGGGTATATATTGTGGATGAAATTTCCGTCGGTTCCCACCTCTTACCCGAGTATTTAAGAGACGTTCAGTATCTGAATTTTATAACTCAGGTACTCCCTACTCAGGTATTATTCATTTAGAATTCATGTATTAATGTAATTTCATTTCCGTAATTCATAATTTTATCTCTGAGGATGATCGCTACACGATCGAAACGATCTTTAGCAAAAAAATATTTTTTTATACCTGACGCCATCTTTAATTTACCTTATTTAAATACGTTTTATCAATATAACAGGAATTTCTCTAATTTATTTATAGTTACTATTGTCGTTAATTGAAAAATGCACGCCGTCTATATATTTATTCGCTCTTCGACTCTCTTCCACTCACAGCTATCCCTTCCCCCTCCCCCTTCGGACCCCGCCCATTCTCCTCGCGCGTGCCATGGCTCGAGACCGCGAGCCAGTTCGTACGATCAGTTTCGTGAACAGACTTGCTAATTTTCACAATTTTGTTGGCCTCTGTTTCGGTGTTTTGTTTCCGATTTCTTTGATATGCTATATTTTTATATTTAATTTTCTTTTAAACTATGTTTCCAACAGGAAACATTTTAACAGGTCGAATTAGTTCGGACAAGAAAATGGATGCCGGTGTTTACTTCAGATAACTTATGAATATTTCCGTTTTGTACTTAAATCGTAGGATAAAACACTAATAGTGGTCACAGTTAAGAACATTTTCGCAGCTGTCTCAACATTCTTCGGCTACAGTACCAAATTGGTTGTGTGAATCTCAATGGGTAATTAGCATAGTTTTGAATAAACCTCTTGCTTAAAATGGCAAAACTTTAATTTATTTTTGATTTATTTACGTTCTAACCTCGATTTTGTTTCAGTTGTGACTACTAGTAAATTGAAAAATTTTAGTCGTAAACAGACCCTCGTCGTAGTAATGACAATTTGTCATTCAACCGCTCGATCCTGTTTGAGGGCAAAAAATTAAAACAAAAAACATAGTAGTTCATGTCACATTATTGACGTGTAGATGTTAGCAGCTTGCTTTCAAAAATAAAATAAGGAAAGAGAGATCAATTATCTAATTGTCACCGCTGGAAAGCGTAAGTTCCAAATTCTGCAAGTTAGAAGTATGTGGCAAACCTCCAATGTCTATCTTTCAAAATCTGTGCTTGAAGTAGCCACTACTGTCGTCCGTTACCCAAGATCCAAGCACAGGGCGAATAACAACACTTCCTGGCGTTTTGACCTTAGACAAGATCAATGTCAGGACCTGCGCTCGGCAAATTTACAACACGCGCGGCTACGAGTCGTGAAAGCGAGGTCAGCCCAACGATTCTGGGACTACAAAGAGAGGGGTCAGAGAACGTAGCAGAAAGCCTCGACAAATGCTCTTTCGGTCGCGGAAAACTATTAAATCCGTGCAATATATGAGATTTATATTTTAAACCCTGAAGTGATCAACTTTACAAAGTTGTAAAAATATAATTGTACTCGTTAATTTAAATGAAGTTATTCGAAGTACACAAGCCAATGAGAAATCTACATGAAAATTAATCATTTTTTTCATTTCCATATCTGTTGTTTTATCTACAATGATACCTTATACTATAATTTTTATATTTACTATGAAGACTATCCGACACAGTGATTTTTCTTCTTTTTGTCTTTTTTCTCCCTTCTCTTTTTCTCTTTCATCTTCTTCGTTGACATCAATTTTACTCTCTTTTTTATCCTTCTTCGCCTTATTGTTCTTCTTATTCTACAACTTCTCTTTCTTTTTCTCCATTTTCTTCTATTTATGAAATGGCACTCGTGAAATAGTCTTAAGAAATATTACTCTTGCTTTGGAAAATCATAATTGTTTGCAACATTCTTTAATTTTTTGATTTACCTTATTGGCAAAGTGAATTTTGTTTAATCTGATAGCAGTTTGGAAAGGAGTGGTGGTATTGGATTTCAGTTTGCTTTAGGCCGCTGTTGCGAACGGACGTGCCTGCTACTTGCTTCCTGGATTTTGGAGTGATTCAGTGACAGTGAAATGTGCTAGAACGTTTCTGCGTAATATGCATTTTATTTCATCACTTGTGTTCAGTACTTTCTAGTTAATTATGTGCTTTCATGTCATGAAAAACAAATTCCACATTGCGGGACAAATTGGAAAGGAATTGAATCTTTTCAATCACGTTAACATGAAGTGGCTGCAGTAATGAAACCAAACGAAACAATTAACGCATAACAAGTGCTTACTCAATAAATTCCACACATTCTACCCTGCCCACAAATACATCTAAATGAATATGGAACACAATGGCAACAGCAAGATATGGTTTACACATTACGCAGCAAACAGTTATCAGAGATGCGGCAGCAGTCATCACAATGCTGGTATGAAGGATTCAACATGAAAGAGCTCTGAATGCAGGTAAAAATTTGCAATTTATTATCTGCATTGATGAATGACAAATGTTTTTCAACTGAAAACTATCCAGTTTAGTATGTTCAATTTTTACTTACTTTTGATTCAGGTATAATTATTATAATTTTACGTAATTGTTACACATGTGTAACACAAAATGTTGCTATGAGAATATCTTTGCTGTGTAGTAAGTTTGTTAGTTTTATGATGTTTTCTTATCTTCGAATGGAAGCATTTTACTCGACTGAAAGCATGTAGTTACAGTTTTTATTCTGGTTTTATGTGTAGTATTTTTGCCATGTCATCAAAATTATGAGGTTATGTATGGAAGGTGAATTGTAATTATTGGTGAAATAGTGAGGCCAGTAGACTATGAAATACTATTTTTCGGACTTCATATTTATTTCTGCATGTATTGTTGATCAATTACTTCCGTAGGGCGTGGTATTTTTCTAATATATAAATTTGTGGTGTAAAGTTTGGAATTTATTTATGTTAATGCCTGAAACATGTATTAAATATAATATACAAATAATTAAAATACAAATATGCGAAATATGCGCACCGAGTATTACGTGTGATTTGAAAAGTAACAATATATCATAGCAAATTTATAATTTATTTCTACACCATTCGTGATATTACTTTTGAGAGTACTTATAGTATGCGTGTAATGCATTGTTTTATATTCTTCTTCCTCCTCTTTTTCTTCTCCTCCTTCACTGCACGGTATAGGTAATGCCAGCTCCGGCATAAGAGTCCTTGCCAACTTTTCAAAAGTTTTCCAACATCTCTCTTTCCTCTAGGTTTGTGATCTTTAATTGTCACTGATTTGCAAAAAAAATTATTTTAGGGTACTTTTGCTGAATTATATGTTTTAAATGTCACATATTTTAAGTGATTTTCAGAATATTCTATCACGTGTATACAATTTGCAAAATAAAAATAAATATTCAATAAAAACACTTATTTTTATAGTAAACTAAATATATTTATTTTCATACAAATAATCAAAAACTTGTTTCTGATATTAATTCAGTTTCAGGTCTACTCTTATTTCTTGTGAAACCTTTTCTTTTTTTCTTTGATGCTTCGCCAAATTCGTTTAGTTTCCTTCTTTGGTTTCTTGATTGAGAATCCAACGGTAGGCAGCTAACATACTGATATCCCATATTCCTTGGAAACTTTTCTCAAAATTACGGACTTTCTGATTCAATCTTTCACCTGTCCTTCGTGATTGTCTCCCACAGTTTCAGGAAAATAGTCAATATAGGTCTGTTAAAAATGAACTTTTAAGCTCATCTAGCATTCCCTGAGCTTCATACGCAGCCAGCGTGCGTTGTACATTGGTTGTGTTGTCAGGGTTCTTAGTATTCCTTCAAAACTTGTGCACTACATTCTTTTTTTTAGTTTATTATAGTCGCATCAACAGCTGTGGTCATTAGCGAATACTTTAAATACAACTTAAGATAATTAATATGTGAAATTTACAATATAATACAGTATGTATAAAAATATTTGAAGGCAGACATTATTTGTTATTTTTTGTTACAATATTAGTTACCAGTATCCACACTAGTATACATTTTACAATTAGATTTCTTTGAGAATATTGCAGTCTTTACAGAATTTTAATATTTGGTTTTGGTATTCGTTGGACGATAGCACCAAGTCAGGATTTTGTTCTCCTTCTAGGTATGTGTGTCGGCTGTACTGAAACATAGGACATTGAGTTGAAATATGTTGAACGTTAAGAAGGGTATCACAGTGCTGGCAGGTGGGTGGAGAATTTCCAGTTAACAAGTGCTGATGACTGAACTTGCAATGACCAGTTCTTATTCTTGTTATTGTTACCTGATATTTTCTTGAGAATTTTTTGTTAGTTTTCAGAGAGTAAACATGTTTAACTTGTTTGTGTAGAGGGCTAGATTTCATGGTTTTCCAAATGTTGCTCCACTTTTCATCCATTATTTTTTTGATGTGTGACCATAAATCCTTGCAGGTGTGTGATGTTAAAATACTTCCTGTTTCAGGGCTTATATTTTCCTCTTCAAGGCTCATTGTGTTGTGTTCAGGCAATGTTTTAAAATCTGGTATCCAAGCAATTGTGAGAGTCTTTTTAGATTGTATATTGTCATAATATATTTCATGAATACTATTTATCTTTGGTAGACCTGGGTAATTATTGCGAATATTGTTTATTGCTTCAAGAGAAGTAGACAATATGACAAAATTGGTATTTCTGATTTTTTGTGACATTTTGAAGGCTGCCATTATAGAACATATTTCAGGTGTACTATTGCTGGAGTAGGGATGCAGTCTGCTTGTAATTTGAATATCTTTGGTAATTGTTGTTGCATATTTTCCAGCTTTATTATTGATAATTTTGGTATATATTTTATAGGAATATTTGTACGTATTTTCTATTTCATCAAATATGATTTTTCTATCTTTTATAGCCATTTTGTTTATTTGGGGAGTTTCTGGTGATATATCTGCTACTATATCAGGGATTGTCCATAGTGGTATACTATTATTTCTTTTTTCCATTGATATATGTTCCTGAAGTTTAGCTGTCTCAGTAGGTTTTTAACTTTGGTATAGACTGGTGAAAAGCATTTTTGTACTTTGTAGTAATTTTGAAATTTTGGGTATATATCATGGAAAATAATAGGATTATTTGATTCTGCTGTTTAGATGGCATATTTTAGGGTTACCATTTGTCTACGATGAGCTAGGGTTGGTTCTTTGGCTTCTATTAAGATGCTGCCAATGGGGCTGGTATGAAAGCAGCTGGTGCTTATTCTCAGAGCTTTATTGTGTATAACATCAAGTTTTCTAAGATATTTTTTTCTGGCTGAATCATATAATATGGAACCATAGTCAATCTTGGATCGAACTATTGATTTGTAGGTCATCAGCTGGATATGTTTATCTGCTCTCCAGTTATTGTAAGAAATTCACTTAAGTATGTTTAGTCTTTTCTTACACTCTTCAGATAAAATTTGAATATGTCTTTTCCAGCTCATTTTTGAGTCAAAATGCATAGCTAACATTTTTATATTTTGGTCAAATTTTAGCTTATGTAGATCCATTTTTAGTGTGGGCTGACTCACCATATTTTGTCTGGAGAATACTATACATTGAGTTTTTGAAGCTGAAAATTTGAAACCTGATTTGAGAGACCATTCATATAGATTGTTTAGGGCAGATTGTACAATTTCTTGACTGGCTGTAATAGATGTTCCTCTGCAGAGAATGGTGATGTCATCTGCATACTTCCTTATGATTACCGGATGACTGATTTCCTTATGATTACCGGATGACTGATTTCAGAGCGTGCGTCATTAATTCCATTCTCCAGGTGTTGTACTGGTGATAGGCTACCATTAGTTCTCACATTAAAAAATCTTTCTTTGGTGAAATTTTTGATGAATTGAAAAATGTTGCCTTTAAGTTCATATTCCTGTAATTTTGTCATTATTCTATGGGTTCAGACCATGTCATAAGCTTTTTCAATGTCTAGGCTCACTACTAAAACATGTTACTTGTTAGCAAGGGTTTCTTGGATGTAAGTGTCAATATTTACTAGGAGGGAGGTAGTTGAATGTCCTGTTCTAAAAACAAATTGATTGTTGGATATAATATTTTTAAAGTCTAGAAACCATCTGAGTCTTAATTTAATATTTTTTTCCATAATTTTGCACATATTGCATGTTAAAGAGATGGGTCTGTAATTTTCATTTTTAGTGGATTCTTTCCCAGGCTTTGGTATAGGTATAACAATAGCTGATCTCCATAGTTCAGAAAATACATTTTTATCCCATATTATGTTATATATTTTTAGTAAAGTTTCTTTTCCTTCTAGGGACCACATTTTTGAAAGAGTGCCACACTTCGTTTTCCTTGTCTCCTGTTTAGATTTAGATTTATTTAGTCAAAAAACAGTAAAAAACTGTATGTGATGTTGGAGGGAAAAGGTTATCTGCGCACGCTTTCTTGAGTTCCAAAATCCCTTCCCGTCATTTTAACTATAAATAGTTGAAAGATGAGTAAAAGTTTAACATAAATAAAGAAAAATAAATTTTAACAATCACAAGATTAGCAATATTTGAAAACTAGTCATTTTCGTTTTAGAGTTATAGGAAGCTGTTCTTTTCATAAAGAGGGTATCAGACATATCCTTATCTCGGGGACAGTTAAAACTTCTTTTCACATAGCTTGAGACAGTGTGATAGAACTTAGAGCAAAGATATCTGAAACAATTTCAATACAAATAAAATAAAATAGTTGTGCTATATAAAAGGAAAGTATTGAAAGTGACAATTATGATAAATCATTTTTTTTAAATTTACTTGATGACCTTCAAGTATTAATGAAATCACACACGAAAAATTATGAAAATATTTTTGTTGAATTTTTTGAATATTTTTTTTCTGAAGAACCATGTTTTCTATGCCTGTTACTGTCCAGTGATTGTATAAAATTATAATTTTAAGTCACTATCCAGTTACATTAGTTAAACGGATCCAGATTGAAATATTTACAATTGTTAAAATTAATTTCATTTAGAATTTGACTCTGCGATCTAAATGTCTGAATACTATAGGATATGCTTCCCCAAAACAATTCCTCATACATCTGTATTTGTAGTTCATATTCTTTCAGATAATTTCTTATGTATATCAGTTCGCTTTGAGTTGACAGAAATATTATTGGAATTCATAGTGTGAAAGAACATTCACGTGAATCTGAGCACGCCCTCCGGTGAAGGCGAAATCTGGTGCGCGCGGATAACACGTGCCTGCAATTATACTCGAAGGACTGCAACTGTCGAATGGGATACTGCCGAGCCTCTGCTACGAAAGAAGTGGAAATTTTGGACACCGGACGTTGTAAGGGAAAGCAAAATCACGGGGAAGAGGTTCTGTTACAGAGGCAACATGGTTACGTGGCGAATAAACTACGCCCGCTGCATGCACCGTATTGGCCCCGAAATTCTTGTAATGTAAGCAGCGCAGTTATTAATTCATTTACCTTCTTGTCATTAATTATTTTCGCCGACTATCGCATCAGGGATCAGTGGATTCAAAGAGTAGAACTTTGTTGGGCCGGTCAATGTTTCTCAACACCAACGCCTTAAATTTAGCTTTAGGTTTGTAAGGGGAGAGAGAAACGCCGTTAATCATTGCTTGCCTGAGGGTGGATCAGTCACAGTAACGGTTGCTTTTATTTATTTGCTGCTTGTTTGGACGTGTGACTTCAAGGCCTTGAATACACTTTCACTAATTGTTATGAGTATCTTTAGCTTTTCCAGTTTACATCGCTGCTCCTTTTATCAAATATTGTTTAATTTAGAGTAAACTTGATTTAATATTCATTGAATATAAAAATACTTTAATAATAGAATTATTGATTGACTGAGGAGCGACTAACTTTTGGAAATTTTGGGTGTATTCGACATGGGTGCACAATATTTCGTCCTATATATAATTTGATTTGTAAATGAGAGGTAATGAGTATAGTACAAGAGCTTTCAGAAATTGCAGAGATGTGATGATTGATTTAGTCAACGTTTGGTTAATGTGTCAACAGACGTGGCAGGAGTTTGTGGCACCGACACAAAACGACGGGGAAAAAGATTTATCCATCCAATTTATGATGATGAAACTGACAAAATTTCTCAATCTATAGTTAATAGCTTTAATATTATGATTTTAGGGAAGAAATGATTTCATGGTAGAGACGATGTACTATATCTTAATAACTGGTATTTATTTACAAATGATAGTGCAATAGGACTGAAAATTAAACTTTAAGCACACTGTGCATGTCCTGAAAAAAAAAAGGAATTTACTAGGAGTTGTCTATAAAAGTTTTTTTAGAACGTCTATCTGTGAACAACTGTATCTAGACTAGACAATGCCTAGGATTTTATTTTCTCACCTCATTACGTACGTAGTGAAGGGAAAATAATGTAATCGTGAGGCGGGAATCGTAGAGTTTTCACCAGATACTATACTCTAATTTTCTGACCTTAGTAACGAAAAAGTAAATAAATTTTGTTCTTATATGTAGAAATTACTTGCTCTAGCACGTGTACTCAGAATATATGTGTTTTGGACCCTTGATTCCCAAACATCGATAGGCAGCAAAACATCCATGTGACTGTGTGGCTGTGTGACTGACTATCTGTCCATCTGTCTCTGTTTGTCTCTGTACGTTGGCGGTCAACGCTTGCGCTTAATCCGTTGAGGCTATTTTCTCCGTAATTGACATTCTCCCATCGCTACGCACGAATGCGATACCCTGTGAGTTTGAAAGATTTGATTTTTGGTGTTTGTTTTGCATGAAGCCTGAATACTTTCAATTTTTGTCGATAATGGCTGTTAAGTTTTAACTTTGAGCGAGCTTTAACAAAGCCTACACGAGCTTTAACAAAGATTAAACTTTGCCATCGGACAGCGCAATGAGCGCTTTAAAAATGGCGCAGGTCACATTTTCTTCAAAATCCCTGAATTTTCGAAAAATTAAAAATTTTCCAAATTTTTCCGAAGTTTTCCTATTACTACAATATTGAAAATATATATTTTCCCGAATGAAATCTGATTTTCAAAGATAGATTTTGCCAAAATATCATATGCAACATTTGTGTAGGTAACTTTCTCTTAATTTTTGTGTCAAATGTACACAATTTTTAAACCTTGAATTTTTTCAAAAATAGTTCCAAAATTTTTTCTTTAAATATTCTTTCCCTATGTATCAAAGGATGGTGACAATGTATGCTAGTTCCGTTCTTACCAAACTGTATATTTCAAAATTGCTAAACGTTAACATTGCAAAATTACAAATTTGAAGATAAAACGTTTTTCCCTCAATATGAATCTGTTCTAAAAAATGGATCTTTACAAAATGTCGTGTACAATTTCTTACTTTCTCGCTACAGCTTACGGAGAAGAGAGAAAGGTACGTAATGCTGCGCGAAAGAACAGAATTTTCGGCTGGAAAACTCTCGAGGATCCTGTTAACGAAAAAGGGAATAAATCCAAGTACTAAATTTAAAAAAAATCCGCTAACACGTGGTGTAGCCAGACTGCATTTTTTGTGGGTCAGTGATACTGAAAATTGAATGACGGAAAAATGTCAGCCAATTCGTCAGTCTATTTGTCCGTCCGTCCGTATGTGAGCAACGCTAGCACAAACCGTTCAACTGATTTTCTCCTAAATTAATATACTCCAATCGATCTAGCTGATGTCGCGGCCCCATGAATATGAAATATATATTTTAATTTTGGGGATACATTACATGAAGTCCTTGGGACATTTTCAAAATTTCAAAAAAGGCTTCACTGTTTCTTATTGAATTTGGTTGTTGGATTGTGTGAAGGATGTTGATGAGAATGCTGCAGGTATCGTTTTTGTTAAAAGCTGTATTTTCAAATTTGCAAAATTAAAAAAATAAATTACTATTATTAAGATAGAGATTTGTTCCGTAAAAAATCTATTCTTGAAAGAGAGTTTTTGATATAAGGTCATATACAATTTTTCAAAAGTATCTCGCAACTTTTCGTCTAAATGCGGGCAAGAAAGTACGTGCTGTATTTGCAACACTAGTTTTAAAATGGAATTTTTTGCGTATTTTCTTCTTCAAATTAATGAAAATTATAAAAAAGCATTTTCTTAAAATATCCTCCATGTTTTTCTTCAATTTCTCTCCATGATTATACCAATGGATGCTTAAAAGAGTGGCGTATGTGTCATTTTCGTTAAACTCTGAATATGCAAAATTTTGTAAGAATGGTAGAAAGTATGTGCTATTGTTGTTCCAATAGTTTCCAAAATACATATTACCCGATAGATCTGCTTCCACTAGTCGACCTCAGATTTTGATAATAATTCATTAAATTGCTACATTTTTGGCATGAAAACAGAATAGTCTGTCTACTTCTGCATATCTTGTCATGCCCAATTTTTCGTATAAATGTATACCAACTTTTTACATCAACATCGTATCTTCATCAGTCAACATCGTATCTTTAACTTGCTTATCAGTCTTAAAATCACAATCAACTGGTGGAGTCAGAAGAACCACATGTCACACCCTCAATTTCTTGATGAGATATTTCAGCACGTAACTTAATGGTACGCTAGCCGTTACACTAGATTGCCGCATGGCAAAAATTGTAATTGCGTAGACGCTAAAGTAAAATTTTGCACCGCCTTAAGGCATTGTGATATGTGAGAACATTTACCTGGATAGTAAAAATAATAAACAAGTAATTAATAATAGAAAAAAATTGTATTACGTTCTTTATTTGTGCGAAAAGTAAATTGTTGTATCACATCAAATTTTCTTCGTACCATCTGCGTTCTTGGAGATAAGAATTACACAGTGGTCTCTTATCTCCAATCATAAGCAAAGATAACAGAACGGCGTGTACCTCTTCAAAGATACAAGGTGCAATCATTTCAGGATTGCAAAAGTTTCCGAGTCAGCTGATCGCAAATGCGCAAAGCCGTTAAGCGCGACTTTATTGTAAGTTTTCTTGATCACGCAATGATGACTCATTGCGTGTTTGAATTAGTGAATGTCATTCATTGGTTATATCGTGTAACAATGTGTATTTGGATTTAAAATACACTACTCACCGGCAGAATTTCGTAATACTATTAAAAATAAATGTGATGTAGGCCTACTTTTGAAAATCAACACATGAAATTGTTAATCAATTCTTGAAATGTGTAAGTTATGTCTAGTGTTGCGTATTTTACGTAGATAGTGCTATCAGATTTCATTCTACACTGAAACGTAAAATGAAAATTAGTATTATTTACGTCCGAACATCTCATTTGTATTTTGTATCGTATACATTTATTAATGTTGTTAGACAAAAACGAAGGCCTTGCTGCGTGAGACACGCCACGAATTAAAATATTAATTATTACTATTTTAGTAGTTGGTTTAGATTTATTTAATTATTCAGTCAAAAACAGAAAAAACTGTATGCTAGGTATGAAAGAGAAGTTCATCTGCGCACGTTTTCAGGAGTTTCGGAATTATCTTCTCATTATTTTAACTATAAATAGTTGAGTGATGAGTAAAAGTTTAAAATAAATAAATGAAAATAAATTTGAAAAAGCCGCGAGATTAGCAACAATTGGAAAAATGGACATTTTCATTCCCGAATTATAGAAAACTTATTTCCATCGGTAAACGAATTGCAAGTATGATTTTTTCTGCATTGCTAACAAAATAGTAACTCACCCTTACCTCTACTCATACCATTACAAGCAAAAGGAGAGTTCATTAAAACGTGCGCATAGTGAAGCTACATTTTCGTCCAGAAAGAAAACAAAGGGGCATCTCAGAATTTACTTAATAGCTCACGGAAACTGGACAAAAACCTGATCGACATGGAGATCATTGACTCGGAAGCTGAAGTACATTATTTGTTACAAACATGTTAAGTCTTTTTAAAAAGATATGCAATACAAATGTAAACTAATTCAATATATCACTGTTTTGTTAAAATAAACTTTTTTTGATAATCAGTATAGTCTCTAATTGTATAGAAACAGTTATGCAGCAGAAAAAAATTTACTTTTAACTTGAAGTTGTAAACCGACTTCAAATGTTTAATGTCATTTTGCAATGAATTGTAAAGTAACGTACATGTATTGTATGTGGATTTCTGATAAGTGATCTGTTGACACTGACATTTGATGAACGCGATTTCACGCGATTTGCATTGTAATCATAAATATTAGTATTGCATGAAAATATGTTCCAACCGTTAAGTAAGTCACTTTCGACAAATATTACAAATTCGTAAATATATAGGCAAAGCAGTGGTAAGATTTCAACCTCATTGAAGAGAGCCTTGCAAAGGTAACGAGGATGGCATTTTTTCATTATTTGAATCATTTTCTTTTGCAATCTAAAGGTCTGTGTACTATATGACGAGTTTCCCCACAATATTATGCCATATCTTAGGCGGAAATGTACATTTGCAAAATGCAAGCAACGAGCTCCATAAAGGCTGACATAATTTGAAAGAATTCTGAATGCGGAAAATGAATTTAATTTAGTATTTAATTTTGATATATGTACATTCCATTTGAGGTTTGACTGAATTGAGAGACCTAGAAATTTTGTTACATGAACATCAGATTGCATATTGTTCATTTTGAGTGGAGCATGTGACTGCTAAATCGAAATGAAAAAAATGCATTGAAACTCTTTTTTTTCGTTAACTATTAATTTTCTATTACAAAACCAATTTTAAACTTATAAAGTCGTACTATTTATTGTTTTATTTTCGCTGAGAACATTCGTGTCAATGGCAAACACAACCTTTCTTCCCTTTTTAATAGGCGACTGCCTATCGTTTACGCACAACAGATAGAGGATAGGACCTACGATCGAGCCTCCGAGACCTCATAATCAATTGGAAAGAGAAGTAAATAATGTACTTTCATGCCAGTACGGTATTTATACTCTTTGAGATCGATGTTTAAGGTACGAGGTTATCCAATCAAGGGCGATTAGTAGTATTAGTATTATGAATATTCACGTTTTTGTTTTACAGGAAGAACTGATTTTAAATAACAACGAGATTTGTCTCCGAATATGTTATTTACTATTATTTTGCTTAATTATCCGATTGTAGAAAGTTTAGGACAATGCGGCAAGTATTGACCTCTGCATCTACTTAAAATGCCTTGGAGGAATTTTAGCCTTCTGTAAATTTACTCTGATGTGGTACTGAATATAAATATTGCAAGAATGAATATAGTCTTGCTTCCCTTGTCATTTAATTTCAGACGCCAGATGGCTATTATTATTTATGTTTTCAGACTGCCATTTGCGTGCATAAATATTTCATCCCATTGTAAGGGACAGCAACTTCAATATGAAACCTACTGCATGGATCACAATTTTATCAGTCAAAATTGTGCACTCGAAATAATTTTTGAGATTTTCATTTTCCAAAATAGGTTCAGGTCTTATGTGTTGTAAGGGGCGTGATAGTTTCTTAAATTATACTTGGTTGCAATTTTTTTGTGACTTAATAGAAGAAAACTGGTTATATCAAATCCTGTTATCTGTCTGCACTACGGTTCCACATCCTTAACGTATATGATTTACATTATCTTGGGAAATGTTACCGCGGCATTTATCTTTCTGAACATTAGAATGTATTTGAAAGTATTTCCTGTAGTTTTGGGTGTGAATGACTTCATCATGAATAGCTAACATGGAATCATGAGTTTCAGCATATAAGACTACAGCTATCAACAACTTTATAGAGGCTTGGAAATGTGTGCAAGGTCCAACAGAGATTTCATGATACAAGTATTTAGATAATCCCGAAACCACTATTAGCAACAATAGCACGACTCGTAATATTAGTAATATTACACATAGTACAATTACCGCACGCCCTTATATTAACCATCATGAACGTGAGTGTTTCACAATTCGCAAGACAAATATTGATATTTAAATGAAAAGTTTTGTTATTGCTATTTATTGCTACAAAGTGGATAAAACATATGGTATTGGTTTTGTAAAATCTTATAAGCAGATTTCTTCAATTTCGTGTTGTATTAAGATACCTTATTACAGACTATCTTTGTCGTAACTATTACATACTTTATACCTTAAGTAAAGTTTCACAAAATTGAAATCAGTTTTGTAATAAGTAATATTTAAACACAAGCCTTTTAATAATTCATAACTAATTAATCTTTCTCCACATTAATAACTTTTCAGGAACCACATCAAACTGTCACATTACTCAGAATGAATTATAAAATATTTTAAGTATTTTTAAACGAAAATTATTTTTACAATGAATAAAACGTACCACATTTTTAACCTACTATCTTCACACAACAGCCGAACGTTATTAATCTGGCTTAACGAACATGTTTGATAATCCTCAAATATCCTATCGCAATGAGTCGTTTACGAGACTTGTTCTGTAACTATTGCAGCTGTTTTGTAAATCAAGACTAAGTTTAAAGATTCACCCGTACCGCGTGTCACAGCCAGCTGAAACTGGGTTGCCCTGAAGGGACAGGGTCCTTTAAGGGTCGCCAGCAGCGCGCTCTATCGGGTCGACTCCAAACCGATCTCGCCCAGGTAACTCGCTTATGCGGCCATCTCCTGCCGGAGAGTAATCCACTCGAGGTGGGCGATAGAGGGCCACCCGAGGGCCCTAACGCGGTTGCCGTTCTCCCGGTACCATACACGCAATGGGGCATCACGCTAGGCAGGCCTTCGGAGCCACCGCTGACCGAGACGTGCTATCGTGTGCGATGCTGATGAGTAGACCTCCTGTTTTGGGGCAAATGCCTATTTAGTTTCTTTAGGAGGTAGTGGAAAATACTTGCAGATGTTTACGAATAATGAAGAAAATTGATATACTGAAAGAATCTTAATAGTGTCTAAAATGTCCTGAAATGGCGGTTGTGCCTATTTTTATTTTGTTTTGCCGAAATCTGCTTAAAACAAGTAATTATGATGGATTATCGTATTTTAATTATTACTTTTAAAACTGACTTACAGAAACTCATATACTTTCCTGAATTTCTCCAAACGCGAATATTCCCTGATTAAATCCACAATTGTATACGTATCTCTCTTACCCAAAATACTCATCTTATCCATCTCTATTACTATGACTCTCTCTTACCCAAAATACCGAATATAAGGAGCTCTGCAAGACAATATAAAGAGCGTGTTTCACGTTCGTCTCTGATGTGCACACACTTTTTGGGCACCCATTTCAGGTGCAGATGCGCTGTTGACAGGTTGAGAATGAAAAGTGTTAAAGAATGAATGAAGTGAAAAGAAATGAAAGTGAATCAGCAGTAACTCTCATAAAAGTCAAAATATTTGACATTCCCGAAAAATTAGAAGTGCCTAATTTAATCCTTTTGTGATCAGTTGTGAATGCCAGTAACACACATTGTTATGACTAATGTTTTCTAAATGCCTGGATTATTTATTTTGTAACGTATTTTATGTGCCTAAATCATCACTTTTTTGTGCCTAAAATTCAGAGGTGTAGTAATGACTAGTTGCCTGCACATTTAAAAAAATGCTGCTGAACAAAAGTCACACAAAATCGTTTTTTAAAAAGTAGCACGTACACAGACCAAGAACAGCAAATAAAATACTCTCGAATAGCACTGTAGTAAATTACATATTTTAACAATCACACTTCACAAATACTGCAATAATATAGTACAGTATATTCGTATTCACAATACAACAATTATTGTCTATCCAAAAACATCAAAAAGGTCCTGGGTCATGATATAAATGTGAATAGTAAGTATTTAACTTTTTCGGCCTCTTCCCTGGAATATTGCTGTCTTACTTCAACTGTGTCGTAAACATTGAAATAGAGAGTACGTGAATTCAGTCGGCGCGCACAGTATGAGAATGTAGAAACTTTTTCATTGTTCTTATATTTTTCTGGGTATCTAACGTAACCTTAGACACCTCTCGCAATGTCGGAGGCTGCATAGTTTCCATTCAATATCTGCCGGCATTGTAGACGTGTGTAACAAGTGCATGAAGTATGAAATACAGAAATAATTACAATTAATAGTTGTTTATGTACCATCTTAATAAGTATGTAATCAGCCTGTCTTTAATGAATATTTATCTTAAATGTGAGGAGCCCCAAATAATTTTATAGACAGACAATGAGTTGTATAACTTAATTTATATTGTATTTATGTTGATATATATTGTGACTAAGGTGAGTGTTTGATACGGCTTTTTGCCAATACTTAACAAAAATTATGGGCTCTACTATGTTTGATAAGCTCGATCTGTACATCATATATTTTCTTTTTTTATTCAAAAAAATTATTGTTATTTTTAAAATAAGTATTTAAGGAATATAGGTTTCAATTTTAGTCTGATTACAACTATCCCTGAAACTTGTTGCAAATTTGTGGAAAAAGGAAAAATAAATTAAGTTATACAAAGCATTGTCTGTCGATGAAATATTCAGGACTCCTCAACTTCGAGATAAATAGTTTATACTCTTATCAACTCTTCTAAATGAGTCTTTAAGGACAAGGCCGAATGGGTAATTACGAAACGCACAAGAGCGAAGGCGAGTAGTTAACCATAGGGCTTTCTCCTTAAAAACTCACTTAGTACTTATTTTGTTATTCATGTACATTAACATGCATTTAGATTCATAGCAACGAAGCATTTAAATATTATGTATGGGAACGTTAAAGTACTGAAAGGAGCGCTGAAGTACTTTGATTTTGGGTTGAGGTTTTAGCATTGGTTGGTTGCTCGTTGCGAAAGAAACGCATCTTCCCGAAATGTTCGGAATAGAATTCACAACCAATAGTATTTTGATACATAGATAACTGAAATTTTTGAAATTACCACGATTCTATTACTCAATACTAATCCAAATAATGCAAAAAGTTATACTTAAGTCGACGTAATCAATATTCTCATATATTTGTAGGCGTATTTTAAAGTATTAAAAGAGGACCATAAACTTGAAGATTTTTGTGCCATTTTCTGTTCGTTTAAATCACAATCACTCTTAAAATAACAATTACTAAATTAATCTTAATATGTATCTAAAACATCTTTTTCCATTTACAAAAAGAATGAAATTGAGGATGTTTTTTAAACAAAGTAATATCAAACTCAAGTGTTCCACGTTGTTTCAGTATTAATTTTTTATATTCAAATAGACAGGAATTCTACCTATTTGCACTCTTTTCACCCACTTTTATCTAAGTATATAAGTACATCACGTCCCCACTCAACCTTGCCTTGTGTTGTCATGAGTATCTTTGGCCTGTCCTCACACCCCAACCCTGGGTGTACTGCTATCACTTTTGTACTAAAATAATTAATAAATCTATACTAAAAGAAAAATAAAGTTATTTAACTCAAATCTATGTTTTGTGGTAATTTATATGTTATAATAACACAATAAAGCCTACTTCCTTAAAAAAATCATTCAATCTTCCACAATTTTAGCACAAAGAGAGTATTTACTTCTGTATACTTAATTAATTCACGCCTAGATGCAATGACGACCAATTTAAATATTACATTTTATAAATATAGTAGTATATGTGAAGGAAACTGGCAAAGGTCATTATGTTATCATTTTCAAACAGAAACGGTTCGCATTACACAATTGAATATAAAATAAACAATCACTCACCAAGGGTAATTTACATTTTGAATAGTAGTTCAGTAAAGTGTGTAGTAAAATTATTCAGTAATATTAATTATTCTCTTACTTGTTATATGTTTAATAAATTACTTTTACTAAATGTCTCAGGGCAGTACATAAGTTACATTTCTCTGCTGTAAGTACACTTGTGTTTGATTTTAACAATGGGTAATATACCATAGTTGTGGTGTATAAATTCTAAAGAAATGTTTTTGTAAAATAATCACATATTTTGGTAACATTTGAACAACGGTATGTGTAATTCTAGGTCGCAAAAAGTGTTTCGTGCCAATGTGGGACAAATCATTCTAGAGGTACTAATTTTTGTGTAACACATAACATTGTAAGCAATTCGCTTTTATATAATAGAAGAAGATAGAACTTTGTCAGAAAAGTATGTTTGCACTTCAACCATTTGAAAATCTCTGGAACTCTTTAATTTAACAAATGAATAAAACTTAGTCAAGACTAAGAACTCTGATGGGAAATGTTTTAAGATTCTTTCTCAGAACTATACCGTAGTCCTCTTTACGATTCTAAGAACTTAAGAACCTAAATAAAACCCTCCAGAAAAGTTAAGAAACAACTTCTGATGACTAATAATTTATGTTTTCTTCGAAAGGATTCATATACTTTTAATGACTCATATTTTCTTGTTGAAAGAACGAATAACGTATATATTTTTAAATCTTTTTTTTACAATGATTTGCATTTGTCATTATTCGAAATAGTTCAAATCCGCTCTAAAAATGAAAAGAAGGCATTTAAACACGCACGTAAAATTGTAATATATGTATTTAAAAATATATTAACACAATACTCAATCATAGGCTTACTCAATCATAGGCTTGCACACAGGTGAGAATAGGTGGCCTTGGCTCTCCTGAAACTATAAAAGGGCACGGTAGCCCTACGTTAATGGGGCACAGTAGCCCTACTAAAAAACATTTTCATAAAAATGATAAATTTCAGATTTTCTTCCTTTTTAAGTTGACAATTTAGAGACATGATTCGTGATATTTGAGCAAGGTGAACCTACCAAACCACCTTGTAGCCCTGTAAATTGTTCAAGAAATACCATTACATTTATTGTTATTTTATCGTTTAGCTAATATTTCATTACCCTGTAGTTTATTTGTTTGATGTAAGTTAGAAATCAAACACAACAATAATAGTTTAAAAATTTTTTAAAACATCCCAAAGTTAACTTTCGGAAACTTTTTTTCCGTCTTCTGTATTATGTAGATATGAGAAAATATGAGTAACATTCATAAAACAGGAACAATTTCTCGGTCAGACACACTGTAATGGCCAACAATTATTGCCCTGATCGATCTCACCCTGAAATGGCGAACGCCGTTTCCCTCAGAATTATGCTTGGTGAGAAAAATATTATGGAAGTGAAGAGATGCTAGCCATCTCATTTTGTTTAATAACAGCTTTCGAACCACTTATTAAGATTCGTATTTTTGAAAAAAAACCTCGAGTTATCACAATGTGGATAGAAAAAATAACATTTGCTTAGTGTAAATTATCGCATGAATGACTCCCAATATGTCAAGAGAAAACCCATACATTCTCATTTAAACGTTTTTATTGAGTGATGTGTTATTTTCTGAATCAAAAATGTAAAATTCATCACATTGATTTTTGATTTCATTCGGTGAAATTCATCAGTCTAAGTACGAGTAAATCACGATACCAGATTGTGATAAAAATAGCTAAAATTACAAATGTTTGTTTGACCAGAAGAGTGATGAATTCCGGTCTGTGAAATGTATGCTTTGCTCTATTCACTCACGCGCATAAATTACTAAGTGCTAAACCGACCGTCGTCTGCAGCTGAGAGGAGCAAGAGTGAGATGCAATTTCGTTAAATAATCTCATCCGACTGTACAAGTGAATAAGAGAAGAGACATGGGAGGGAATGCGGAATTTACCCAAAAACAATTTGTCAACTTTAGTGATAATTTTGAATTGGTAAATGTTGTTGAAATTATTCTTTTATTGATTTGTAATTGTGGGTGGTAAAATAGTATTATAAAACATAAAATTGAAGTAATTCAAAATAAGAAAATAAGGTTTGATCTTAAAATGTTACTCCGAAAACACTTTTAATGGTGACGTACGTTCATTTTGATTATGATTTTAAAATAAATATCAGATAAGTAATACTTGAAAACTAGCAAAATGGTCGTGTGAACAGAAACAAGAGTAGTAGAAGCAGGCACAGCAGTGACGACAAAGACAATATCAGAAATGCTATTGGAAAACTCCTCCGAGGGGAACAGCTGTCCTGGTGATGACAAATTGAGACGATGGCACGTGGTAGGTCTGCGGGGAGTGAAGTCGGTCTCTAGTACTGGTTTCTTTCAAAGGTCAATCGATAGCTGGCACTTCCGGACTCGGATCGATATTTCGAGAAAGGTGGGTGACGGCAGATGTGAAGGACAGCGAGCTGCGGATTTGGAACGAAGGTTAGAGCAGTCAAATTATTCCGTGAAATTTCGTGGAACTGAATCTGAAAAACTATTGAGAGCATTATGTATTTATACGAGTAGTTTATGGAAACAAATTATACTGATTTATTTACTACTTAATAACGAACGTATATGGAATTTCTCCTCTGTACACAAATAAGTGTCAAATAAAACTCCGGCGGTTTTCGTTTATATTTAATCACTACTCTTACATAAATGGAACTTCAAATTACCTTCTCTCCATAGCACGTCAGATCGCGTCAGTTTTTAGCTGTTTTTGACGTAAATAAATAAATACATACTTTTAGTAGTGAGTCAGTACGAACAGTGATGATCGAACAGAATAAATTATATCTTTTTGATTATGTGTCAGCATACCTACTTAAAAACTCAGTTCGTTGTTCCATATATTATCATAATATAATTTATTAAAGCACCTTTGCCAACTTTTCATACAAAATGCATTCCTTAGCTGGGTATTCTGGGCACATATGCCAGACGAAAACAGGCCTGAGGCAATATAGTCACTAATGCTCCTCATTTCTAACAAAAGATCCGCCCCGTATAAACAAAATTTATTTCTCCATTCAACAATAACTTATGGCTATTAATTTGAATGAGAATTAATGAATTTTTTGATGAAATGAGGATTTCGGGGCCCCAGTTAAGTAGGGGTCTGCGTTAAGTTGCCACAGCTCCCGCCCTTCTGGGCGTCCTTGATTCTGTGAATGACAAACATTTTGCCTCATCAATTTCACAAAGTCATTTAGGGGGGCACGTATTAGTGTGGGAGCAACTAACACAGCAAAATGATATTGTACGAGTTATAATAGGGATGACACATTTTTCACTAAGCGTCCGCTTTTTATGAAGATGGAGTCTACGAAATTATTACACTTTTGACACTACAAGGAACATTCTGCAATTATAAAGTCTAAATGGAAAATACTCTGAATAATAAAGTCTAAAGAACAAATGAATTTTAGGATTTTCCTTTCTCTGAATTTTTTATGTCACACTCATCATTACAAGTAAAATATCAATGATGCAGGTATAAACACGCTGTTACTGTCTTCCCCTTCACATCATTGTCTTCCGTACCATCAAGTAACGTATGTAAAACTCTCGCATTTGGGCAATTCAAGTCAAAAATTTGTTTTTAAGATGCCATCGTGTGCAATAATGAAAAACTACATAAATATTGTCGAATATCTGAGGTGTATTTGCTAGTCCTTTTCAACACTTACTTTTCAACTTGTAACACTTTAGAAAAACTAGCATTTTTTTTACCACCTAGACTGAGAATAATTACAATACAATCAGAAAATACGATTAAAAACCGAAAATAAATATTGATCAAAAATACTGACGAATCTCCTGTAGTATCTGAAAGATGCACAGGCTGCTAACCACGATTATCTTCATTTCAAAAGAGCCAGCACTGTTGTAATGTATGGTTAACCGCGATTTAGGAAGCTAGGGGGGAGAGCGTATCCCATCCCTACAGCCGCGCGAAAAGTTACATAATGCAGTCTGTATCTTCAGATACAAGAATAGCATCCGCGAGCGAATACAGTAACGTTTTGTGCCAACATGCTTGTTTCCTGTTTATGTAATTCAGTTTATGCACCTTTTTAAAGAACATTTAGTATCTAAATGCCATGCTTTATTATATAATATCAGTACAATAATGTATAGCTAAATCATGTATGTTATAGCCATTGATTGACGCAGTTATTTTTTTCTGTTGTGAATAATGTTCTGAATAATTAAAGCGTTTGCTGGCTCGTTGGTTAGTATGCTCCCTTTCCACAGCGCAACCCCGGGTTCGATTCCCGGCAGGCGCAAAATAATAACTGTGCGCTTTCCTTACAAATGTTCCAGTATATGTTGCTGTGTGACTATGAGAAAGCCCACCCCAAGGTGGTGAAGTTCAGTATATACGGTGGAGGGATGTCCTCGTGCTAACCAAAAGAACCTCTTATCCCATGACCGAGAGGCTGGACCACCGCTGGTCGGCAAATGCTCGATTTCAGGCTGTCGAGATACAGGACAAGACTAAATAACTAATCTATTTCAATTCAATAAACGGTTCAGTTTGATAAAATTAAATCAAAAAGTAATAAAGCCTCTAGGTTGGCTCAAGGGCAGCGTATTAGCTTCCCGTGGTCTGATCCCGGGTTCGATTACCGGTCGAGGCAAAAATAGAGTTGTAGCTTTTCTTTAGAATCGTCTGTTTCTGTAGCTGTGTGGTGAATAGTTCAGGTAGGGGCAGTTGTCTTGTTACGGTGAATAGAATACGTCATGTTCGCCACTTTTCTTTCTTACCCCTCAAGCGTGCGAACTAAACAAGACCTAGGCATGGGGGACACAGCTTGCTAGTCAGCAATGTCGGACATTCGACCCAAAATGCCAAATACTTACATACCTAAAAAATAATCTTAAAAGTTTAGGATTTTTATTAGAATATAACGTTAATTCAAAACACTGTAGTTAGAACGGCGTTTAAAAGATACAACAAAATACTAATATTATAATGTATAGCTTACTTTTAGAACCTAAGCGTAATGGTACCGTGCGAAAGGTAGACCAACTATATCTGGTAGATAGGAAATTATTATCTACTTGTGGTATTGTTCCAGCTTCCAATTAAAAAGACATGTAAGAAAAAAATGAGCAAAACAGTTTGAAAAATTGGACGAAATATTAAAGTTGACTACGTTATTATCAATTTTGAATTTCAACTAAGTATTTATGATGATGTAAATATATATTTAACTGTATAAAAATATTTTTACACCTGAAATTTTTCAAAATCTGTGACACTACGTTTTGTTAAAAGATAAAAGTTTTGTAGAAAAAATTCTATAAAATGTAATAAACCATACGTAAGAACATATGACATTAATGAAGCAAGTTATTCTTACTTTGTGGAGAAAAATACTGTTCATACTAAATGGGATGTGCAGCAATGTAACTCATACCACGACGATATAAATCAATTTTTATTGATGGAATGTTTGTTAATTCGAAATCAAACTAAAACATGTGAACAGGTGAAAATTGATGAAGGGAAATGATGAGAATACATGCTCTCATAAAATGATAAATACCAAAAGTAATGACACACATTAATTTCTCACCTTATGAATTCCTCGTAAGAAGAGAAAATTATGTAATCGTGCGCCAGAAAACGCCGAATTTTCATTAGTTATAATCGCATTTGGTGCCTGGCCGACGCCTCTGAAAAGGAAGGAATACTTAAAAATGCAGTTAATTAATTTTTCATTTCTGTTTTTCGTTTAGTGACACTATTTTGACGCTACTATAACGATATGCATTGAAGAACCCCCCCCAAAAAAACTGGTACAGCCATGCGTATTGAAATAGATCTGGAACCAATCAGAGTAGGGCGCTCCAGTTGGCAATGACTATAAAACAACCAGAGTGTGGCACAGTTGTTAGATAGGTTACAGTTGCTACAGTTATCACATTTAAGTGACTTTGAACGTGGTGTTATAGTCGGCGTACGAAAGATGAGGCAATAGTATATCCGAGGTTGCAATGGAATTTCGATTTTTCCGTACGACCATTCCACGAGTGTATCGAGAATATCGGGAATCCGATGAAACATCAAACCTCCATTGTCATCAAACCTCCTGCGGCCGCAAAATGATAGTGTAAAAGTGAGACCAACGACGAGTGACGAGAATCATTAGAAGTGACGGAAGTGTAACCCTTCCACAAATTACTACATATTTGAATAGTAAGTCATCAACAAGTGTCAGCGTGCGAACCATTCAACGAGACATTATCAATATGGGGGTTCGGAACCGAAGGCACAGTCGTGCACCCTTGATGTCTCCATGACACTAAACTTTAAGCCTCGTCAGGGCTCGTCAACATAGACACTGGACTGTTGATGACTCGAAACACGTTGCCTGGTTTGACGATTCTCGTTTCACATTGCTTTTGAACGGATGGATGTGTACGAGTATGGGAACAGACTCATGAATCCATGGACCCTGCATGTCAATAGGGAACTTTTCAAGGTAGTGGAGACTCTGCGATGGTATGGAGCGTGTGCAGTTGGAGTGATATGAGACTCCTGATACATGTAGATACGACTCTGACAGGTGACACGTACGTAAGCAGTCAGTCTGATCACCTGCACCCATTCACATTCGTTGTGAATCTCGACGGACATAGGCAATTTCAACAGGACAATGCGCCAGCTCACACCTCCAGAATTACTACAGAGTGGCTCTAAAGACATTTTTCTGGATTTAAATACTTCCACTGATATCCAAAATCCACAGACATGAACATTATTGAGCATATCTAGGATGCCTTTGCAACGTGCCCTTCAGGAGAGACTTCCACCTCCTCGTACCCTTACAAGTTTGTGGACAGCCTTTGAAGATTCAGGGTATCAATTACCTCCAGCACTACTTCAGTCATTAGTAGAGTCTATGCCACGTCCTGTTGCTACACTTCTGTGTGATCGCGAAGACCCGTCAGGATATTAGTCAGGTGTACCAGATTTATGGCCCTTCGGTGCACTAAAATCGATACTATAACGATAATAATGTTTTGTTAAGACACTGAACATTATGAACGCTGAACGGAAGTATTTAAAGTAACAGCAAACACTCAATACTCTCTTGAAGAATATGTGGAAAAACAAAGACAAAATTGAATTCCTCTTAAAGAGGAAGTTTTTATTAAGGAAAATATATTACATTCATCCAAGAAAAAGTGACCTCTAGCATATATGGTAGATTTACAATAAAAACAGTCGAAATCCCTGGTAAATTATTCGGCACACAGTAGCTCGTCGGTTAGGAATTCTTTAAACACTTCGTTGAATGTACGCTATATCCACTCTTTTGTAAGATACAAGAACACTATCGACCTATCAAGTATTCTCCCTCGTGGACGAGAGTGAGCTTGCGCGGATGGGACGCTGCTATCCATTGTTCCAATTCGCAAAGTTTCGTCCCGGGAGAAAAGATAACGAAAAGGGAACTGGCGAAAGATGCCTGCTAGAAATTCCGCACGCAACGCTTCGCTTTGCTTCGAGGCACGTCTGCCCTGGGAGCTTCGCGATAATGGAGCACTGGCGTGACGCAGGGCGCAGGGAATAGGGAAGGTTCGTGCACATTTTGGGTGTACACGTTTTATCAACACAATGCGAAGGATGGATGTACGTTTTACCAACACGAAGCGTTTTTCGATGGAAGGGGAGCGAATATTTTTAACTTTCGATTAAAGAAACTATTTAAAATCGCATCAACGACAAGGTTATTAGCGACTGCAACTATACATAATCTACTATAATGCAACTACAAATGATATACTATAATAAATACAGAATTTATATGAAAAAGTGATCACATATTTTAAAGACGTATTAGACCAATAAATTACCACTGATAGTCAGGCCTATCATTATGCACTTTTACTATTATACATAATTTTAATTGTTTTTTTACTGAAAATGACAAGAGTATAAAATAGTTTCAAGATTGTCAATTTGTAGGATTGATTGGCTTTCATGGATATATTGGTATATGGCTGAGGGATATAGATAATACAGTGGTTCGTTGAATGATTCACACTTTAAGGAAGCTGTGTTTTTTTAATACATGTGAGTTAGCTTAGTGTGTTCTGATCTAATTTGAGAAAGTGCCACTTGATATTTGCGATTGAGAGTTTTATTGTTTCTTAGTTAATGAAAATCATATACATTTTTAGTATACTACTTACATTGCACACTTTCCAACTGGTATTCCATTGTTTTTTCATGATCTGGATTATGGAATTTCAAGTATTCTTGGTAAAATCGACAATATTGTGAACATTTTTTACTGGCTTGAGATCCAAGAAATTTTTTTTGTTTATCGATTGTAGGGAAAATAATATTTTATCAATCATTTCAGAGTTCATAAAAACCTACATAGTTACACTTTTCTCCTATAGTACGTTACACACAGTTTTTGGAAGCTAAGTAAGTAATGGTTATATCAGGAACAACACAAGTTGAAATTTAAACTTCTTCGTTCAATCACTTTTTCTAAATATGCAAGTCATCGTTTGAGGCAAATATGGCATAAAACAAGAAATTTGAGAGGGAGACTTCTAAAAATATTGACAATGTTTGCGGATATAGCTCTATCTTTAATTTTTATCCCGACCGAAAGTTAGGGTTTACTGACTTACTTTCTTTCTCACATAAGTTATTCAATTGTGTTCAAAAAGATAGTCTATAAATTAATAAACTCTTTTAACCCTGTAATAAGTGCGGAGGAGCACGGAGATTTCGGTACTGGCTACCATTGTAACATCAATCTTTGTATCTTATCGGTGATCCATCACAAAACGATTGTTTAAAGAAATATCTTGCAAGACGGCTCCTACGCGGACAAGAGGGGTGAGCGGAAAACGGGGTGAGCGGAAAAGGGGTATAAGCGGAAAAGGAAGTAAGCGGGAAAAAGCGTGAGTGGGGCGATAAAAGAACGGTAAGTGGCGAGAGAGGCGCATGCGATGATAGAGGGTGAATAGTGAGAGAGATGTAGGCACCGAGAGAGGGGTCAGAAATAGGAGTAAGCGACAAGAGAGGGTAAGTTTCAAGAGAAACTTGGTGTAGTGGAAGGAAGGAAAGCGGCGAGAGAAGGTACGTGATGCGAGAGACGTAGGCGGTGAGGGAGCATGTGAGGTGGCAAGAGAGGAAAGAGGGGTAAGCAACGGGAGAGACGAAGGGGCTGAAAGATGAGGAAATTGATGAGGGAGGGCAGGAGGCGAAAGAGTGAGATGTGGGAGGGGGAGCTGATGCGGAGGTGATGGCGGCACGCGGGGACGGCGTTGAGAGCGAAGGAGGAGGAGCGAATGCGGCGCGCCCTGCAGGCAAGTCGATACAGTGCACTTCCGGCGCAGCGTTGCCTGCAGAGGTCCAGCGCGCGAGAGAGCCCTTGATGTTCTACGTAAAAGCTCCAATTCATTAGACGCGAAAGGATTTTTTACGAGTTTCATTCCGGGTGCACAGTCGGAGAATTAACACAATTACCCAATGTAATGAGGTTAATTTTTACGACTTGAATTTACGAGGAATGCATTACTTTGGTAAAAAAGTAATTGTAAGGCAACATGTAATATGGAAAGAGTTCGTATAAGAGATAAGGCTTACTAACGTGACTTTCAATGCAAATGTAGTACATGAAACAGTTAAATCATACTAAATAGTAAACATCTAAAATTAATTTGGATAAAAATGACCAATGATACTTCATTGCTTTACACGGTCGTGATTACAATCTAGTGGAAATTACTATTAAGCATTAAAACTGATTTTTCAAATTGATGTTATAATTATAATAGTAATAATAATAATAGTATTAATAATAATAATAATAATAATAATAATAATAATAATAATAATAATAATAATAATAGTCACTCCTGACAAGCCCTACATTTATGTGGCGATATTATCGCAGGTTCTTCTTAGTCAGGCATTCTTATGCCATTCAATTGGTTTGTATTGAGGAAGATATTAATTGTATCCGCATTATATACAACACACGAAGCTTGTAAGACTGTTTTATATCATTGATAAAAAAATCACCCAAAACCGTAAATGTATGCTACTCCTGGTTAGTGAATTACACCCCAGTTCTGCATCAAATATATCTTATATTTAAAATACAATGTTTGTTTGTTTGATCGTTCTGAATACGCTGCCCTAGCGTTCATTTAATTGTAATATAAAATTTGCCAACTTATTGCTAGAACTTCTTGGAAGAATATAGTTACAGAACAATGATAATATTCATATCTCTGCGCACATAGCAGCGCGTTGATGATGATTTTGTGTAGACTCAAAGGCTCTGTTCGGAACGGTGTATGCTACGGCGTTCTCTATGCAAATTGTCGCACTCTGAAGTACGAATATCTCGACGTCTTTATTGCGTATTTTACCCCTGCGATTGTGAACTTTCTCCTGGGAGAGAGTCACAGATAGATATGGAGGAAGACAGAAACAGACACAGAAAAAGAGAAAAAGGGAGAGGGGGAAAAGACGGAAAATCTCAAAGAGAGAGAGAGAGAGAGAGAGAGAGGGAAAGGGAGAGGGGGATGGAGGGAGAGAGATTGAGAGGGAGAGAGAGACAGACAGACAGACAGACAGACAGACAGACAGACAGACGTAACTACAATTGCGAGAAAGTCTTTCGCGTATTGAATTTTTTGCAGAGCTTAGCGTAAAACGTGATTGACAATAACGTGTCTAAGAGAATGGAAAGTGAGCATGCCCGGTGTAATACATTTCAATAGCGAATCACTGCCCGGTCGCTTGTTTAAGATAAGAAAAATACAGCTGGCAGAATATCACATAGGAAGCAGATTTCTGCATCACTTCATTATAAGCGCCATAACTCGGAACTGATGCGTCCCAGGCACAAAAAACTTAGGTTTCGAAGTTCTCGTGAAGAGAGGCGCAGAAGACTCGGAAAGCGAAGGGCAGAGGCTCATCTGCAGGAAGTTAGCGCCGCGCAGTTACCGATGGGCAGCGGAGTGAAAAAGTACGGTAGAAAGAAGCGGATGAGAGGGGCAGAAAGGCGAAGAGGGAGGATGAGGAAAAGGAGAAGGATGACGATGGAGATAAGGGGGGTGACGAGGAAGAGGAGGAGCAGAAGATTAAGTTGCAAAAGAATCACGAGGAACAGGCGGAGGAGGAGAACCCGGAGAAGAAAAGGAGGATGAGGACAAACAATAGAGGCACAAGAAAAATCTGAAGAATGGTTAGGCGAAGCGAATGTGCGCTACGTGGAGGGGCGAGGGAGGCGCACAGAGGTCAACGGGCAGCGTCTGGTGAAGCTGCTTCAGGATAAGGACACTGAGGAGGACGGTGAGGAGGAGAATCCAAAGTAAAAAGCAAGGCGAATGTGCTCACCTGGAGATGCTTGGGTGGAGCACAGATGTCTATGGGAGGCGGAGGGTAGAGCACCGACAGGAGGAGGAAGAGGACGATGAGGATAGGAGATGAAAGAGTAGACGATTCTAATAGAAAAAAGAGCGGAATGTGCTCAGCTGGAGAGGCGTGGGCGGAGCACAGATGTCTATGGGAGGCGGAGGGTAGGAGCAGCCGACAGAGGAGGAAGAGGACGATGAGGAGTAGGAGATGAAAAGTAGTAGACGATTCTAATAAAAAAGGAAATGTGCTTCACCTGGAAGCGTGGGCGGAGCACAGATTGTCGATGGCGGGCGGAGGGTAGAGCACCGACAGGAGGAGGACGTGGGAGTAGGAAGATGAAGAGTAGCCGATTTCTTATAGAAAAAAGGGAATTGCTACCTGAGAGGCGTGGCGGAGTCGCAGAGGTCGATGCGCGGCGGAGGGTAGAGCACGACAGGAGGAGGACGATGAGGAGTAGGAGATGAAAGAGTAGACCGATTCCTATAAAAAAAGGCCGAATGTGCTCACCTGGAGAGGCCGTGGGCGGAGCACAGATGTCTAATGGGGGCGGAGGGTAGGAGCACCGAAGGAGGAGGAAGAGGACGATGAGGAGTAGGAGATGAAAGAGTAAGACGATCTAATACAAAAGGCGAATGCGCTCACCTGGGGAAGGCGTGGGCGGAGGCGCAAGAGGTCGATGGGCGGCGGAGGGAAGCACCGGACAGGAGGGAGGAAGAGGACAATGAGGAGTAGGAGATGCAAGGTAGCCGATTCTATAACAAAGGGAAATGCGCTCTACTGGAGAGGCTGGGGCGGAGCGGCAGAGGTCGATGGCGGGGAGGGTAGAGCACCGACAGGAGGAGGAAGAGCGAATGAGGAGTAGGAGATGAAAGAGTAGACGATTCCTAATAAAAAAAGGGGAATGTGCTCACTGGAGAAGGCGTGGGCGAAGCGCAAGAGGTCGATGGGCGGCGGAGGGTAGAGCAAGACAGGAGGAGGAACGATGAGGAGTAGGAACATGAAAGAATAGACGCTTCCTAATAAATAAAAGGCGACATGTGCTCACCTGGAGAGGCGTGGGCGGAGCGCAGAGGTCGATGGGCGGCGGAGGGTAGATGCAGCAGACAGGAGGAGGACGTGAGGAGTAGGAGATGAAAGAGTAACGATTCAATAAAAAAAACGGCGCAATGTGCTCCCCTGGGATGAGCGTGGGCGAGCGCAGAGGTCGATGGCGGCGGAGGGTAGAGCACAGACAGGAGGGGACGATGAGGAGTAGGAGATGAAAGAGTAGATCCGATTCCTATAAAAAAGAAATGCGCTCACCTGAGAAGGCGTGGGCGGAGGCGCAGAGGTCGATGGGCGGCGGAGGGTTAGACACCGACAGGAGGAGGAAGAGACGATGAGGATAGGAAGATGAAAGAGTAGACGATTTCCTAATAAAAACAGGGGAATGTGCTCACCTGGAGAGGCGTGGGCGGAGCGCAAGAGGTCGATGGGCGGCGGAGGGTAGAGCACAGGACAGGAGGAGGAGCGATGAGGAGTAGGAGATGAAAGATAGAACGATTCCTAATAAGAAAAAGGCGAATGGCTCACCTGGAGAGGCGTGGCGGAAGCAGCAGAGGTTCGATGGGCGGCGGAGGGTAGAAGCACAGACAGGAGAGGACGATGAGGAGTAGGAGATGAAAGAGTGACGATTCCTAAATAAAAAAAAAGGCGAATGTGCTCACCTGGAGAGGCGTGGGCGGAGCGCAGAGGTCGATGGGCGGCGGAGGTAAGAGCTGCGCGAGGCTCATCAGGCCTCGTTGCAGAACTTGAGCCCCATCACGCTCCTCGTCCTCTGCGTCCGTAGCGGAACGTCAGCGTCACCTGCCCGAACACCTGCAACCACACACGAGCACACCGTGGGTCAGCGTGCTAGGACTACAACCAACGTATAAAATCTACAGATTTTAATTTTATTTTATTTCATCATTTTTTTGTTTTGCTCGCAAGCTACTTATGTAGCAAAGAGTAAGCAATGTAATACTGCGGGGTAAAAAGTCGGTTTTACGGCAAAAAATCTATGTACGTCGTACTTGTAAAGTAAATAATTCTTGTTCCTATAAGAATGATGTTACTTCCTCTAGCACGTTCTGCTGTCAGAGTTTATAATTTACTATTGGTATCGAGAAATGGTAAGTCGTTAGTCTGTGTGTTCCTTCTTGCCTCTGTCCGTCGGTCTGGAAGGAGCGCTAGCTGCCAAACCAAAAGTTGGATTTTCATCCGAATTTTTATTTCCTAATAGATCTGCGCAAAACACACAACCTGCATTTCCTCACGGTTGCACAATTTTCAATTACAATTTGCATTTTGGATCAGATTTTACTCTTTTACAATATTCCTAAAGTCAAGTTTCAATTCAGCTATCAGAATACCGATAAATTGAAAAATTTATAAAACGTATGGGGTGTCAACGGCACATATTTTTTCGCATTATTTCAAGCAGATACGTAATATTGAAATATTGCAATATCTGCTGTATTAACACCTCAACTATTTCTTCCAACAAAGTGCCTAAGAAGCATGTCCACATTCATTTCGATAGTCAAGGGAAACAATTATTTCTTACTTTTACAAACAGAAATAAATTTAGATGTTATAGTATTTGCAGCACCTAATCCAGAAAAACAAAAATAATTTCACATAATTCTGAAAATTTGTGTATAAGACTAGTTTAATCTTCTCAAAGTATTCTCAAAATAAAATTTAAATTCTAGTATTGAGACACTGGAATATTAGTAAATGTGAGAAATATTATTTTAAGTACCAATAACTTGCAATGAAGAAAGAGTGAGGCAAAACCGAAAACAGATAAAAACAAATAAGAAAGGTATATACGTATATATTATGAGACAAATAATGCTATAGAATAGCAAAGACATTCTCCTATTAGTTATTTTTCTTATTTGTTTTTATCTGTTTCCGTTTTTGCCCCACTCTTTCTTCATTGCAATTTATTGGTACTTAAAATAATTCAATCTTTAAATAATGTCATGTTAAATTTTGAAAGAAAGAACAATTTTCCCCAAATTTCTTCTTTAATATAATGCAATTTATGAAACCATTATTTAAACATAGCTCCATATTTTTTATAAATGTTTACCTTGAGTAGAGCATATGTCGCTTATAAATGACGCAAATCCCATTTTCGAAGAACTTTGTGGTCTTTCTAAAATTTCAAACCAAAAATTAACTTTGTTACAAAAATACAACACTAGTAATAGAGATTTTTACTTCATAAAATTTAATCTTTAAAATAACGACTTGAAATAATATGAATGAAATATCAAAATTTTCAAAAATTGTTAACGCGTTTTGTAAATTGTAAATTCACTTTTTTATACGTCGAAAATACTGAGTTTAGCTGTGCTGCAGACCTGGAGATAACGTAACTGGATAGCTCTAAAGAACTGAATTCGAAACAGAGCGCAGAAAAAATATATGCTGGTTGAAAACACTTTTGTATATACAAGTAAGCATGTATTACATTGCGTAGCCGTTACAAATAATGCGAGAAAGTATTGCTGTTGTAGCACTAGTTGCTTTCTGATACGTCGTGGATGATAACACTATCTCATAGTAGATAATGTTGATTATAATTAAATTTTAACTAACTTTTATCAGTGTTTGCTTTTTTTAGGATTCATTCTTCATTTTTTGTGTTTCATTAGTCTTTAACATTATTTAGGTATACTAATTAAGCGTCAAAATTTGAAGACATGGTCAACAGATAGATTCTTATCTTCATTTTGCCCTTGAATCTCAGATTGTAACCTATTCAACGTAACTTGTGTATTACTTCGCTTATTACTTTGTTATCTGTAGCATTCAATAATTTTTTCTTGCCTTCTACTATTGTGTTAGAGTTATTTTCCCCCGTAGTTGGGAGTCGGAGTAACAATGTACATCTTAGCATTTGGATATACTTTTTAATAACTTAATAAATAAAAATAATTACATGGGCTTAAAAGCAGTTTTAACAGATGACTCGCCTGAGATAGGTATGAAATATTGAAACTCAAAGATAAGCACGGTTTGAAACGTGTTTCATAACAACTACACAGAAATGTAGGTTTAACGAAGCGGTCTCTGCCCTCGTGCACGGAGCTGCGATTTTACGTATTACTGGTAAAAAAAATATGCTTGATGTTCGGCCTCGGTTGGTCATTTTCAGATATCAATCCACTCGTTATATTCTACAGAGTAAATGGATGGGTTGGTTTTCATGAATGAGATCATTCAAAAGTCGTTTGCTCTGTCGGTATTTTATGATTGGCTAGATTTTACTATATTATTGGACACTCCTATTCATCATACATACACACACACACACACACACACACACACTCACACCATATATACATATATATTGAAACGAAGAACGTTTCTGCATAGTAACAATCAAAATTGATTACTAATTCCAATTAAAAGAAGCACTAATTGATCGCGTAGTAACGGCCTGCGGCCGCTGCACAACGGTGCAATTGGGGGGTAGACGGGCGAGCGATGACGGTTGGGCAGTATCGGCAGGAAGCGGAGCGAACAACGGACGGGCTTGTGCTGCCTCAAGCAAGTTTATAGTAATATTACAACAGTGTGGGAATTGAATTGTAGCCCGTTAAGTGGGAAAGATGAGGTGAGAAAATTGATAATCAGGTGATTAGGAGAAATGGGAAGTGCGCACCAGGACCGGGATCAGTGAACAACATTATACTGGAGTTTTGAGTGGCCGACAGACACGCGTTCCATGTCGCCGGGGTGTGGATGCAGCAGCGGGCCGCACCGTGCGAACATTCGAGTGGGATTGAGAAGAACTGCTGGCTATCGAACTGGCGACGGGACGCATTGCGCGTTGTGCATGTTAGTATATGTGACATTGCTTGTACGGGCTGGGTGTGGGACCCCGGCGAGCTCGTTGACGCATTGCGTTGGGGGGCTAGCGAATCGACCGCCGAGGGAGAGCGATTCCCGACAAACTTCAGGGCCGGACCGAAGTTTGCCGAACACGGCGCCGCCGTTGCCCGGCGCCCCACTCGCCCTCCAGCCAGCACGACGGTCCATCGAAAGCCCCAGGTAGCGTACTTGTGCAGAATCACTAAAGGCCTGGCGCACGTGCGTATGGTAAAGAATTTTTGTACATAGTGTTCCAATATTAAACTTTTAAATGCCCAAAAGAGTTTTCTTCGAACATTTTCTTAATGAGCGTAAACCCTGGAAGCCATCTCACGAGAATGTACCCGTTCCTTTATATCATTTTTTTGTCCGTGAGCGTACCGTTTCCCAGGTTCGCATATATATATATATATATATCAGCAGTTGTGAATTATTTAAATTGTTCATGAATTAATTTGGCAGTGATCTGATTTTTTTATTTGTCCAATATCCTTGTTGATCCCATATGAAGAGGGTGTGCTCACAGTAATATTTATTGCTTTCGAGAAGCGGATTTTGTTGTGAATAGTTTATATTCCATTAAACTGCGGGTTTTATTCAATTACAAATCAATGAAATCATTTAGGGCGTCAGTGATGGCAATGTTATTAAATAAGAGATAATTCGTGAGAACTCTTAAGATAAAATAAATCCAACTACACCTAAAATCACATTGCAAGTCACAACTGACTCCTTAACTTAATCGTCATTGTTATATTTGTAGTAACCGGCAGTAGATTAGTATCTCAAAGAGACGGAAAGCTTATGGCAACAAAACTTCAGTAGGAATTATTTTATGATGTGAAATAGATCTGAGAAGTTCAGAGAAAAAGAAATATATGACTTGAAAAAAGAACCGTTTTCATCAAATTAAAAAAAATCATAGGATTATTTTCTTTTATTTAAAAGGCAACTGTGTTAAATTATCGTATTTTCTTAAATATTTCTATTGAGGCATGCATTCTTTTCAAGGGGCCATCTTTAGTATCACTTTGTGGTCGCCCCAGTGTTATAGCATCATAAATGCTGAGTACCAGGAACGCGACCCAAAATGTGATAAAACGTAAATTTACTGGCATCCTGACCACAGACGAAAGTGGAAAACATCCGATCGAATATGTAGATGAACATTATTTACGAGCGAATAAAAATAAAAAAAATGCTATTTTATAGGTCCTGTGTCTTCTCTATTATCCATAATTTAAGACTGTCAGCTATGCAATAAAAATGGAAGTGATTGGGGTTGAAATGATATTACGAGTATTACAGATTCTCCATAAATACAGCAACCCTAAACTGCTTATTTAAAACTACCGCAGTTTCTGAATGAAGATGTTGAATGCGGTCGTATACAAATGATTTACCAAAACATAAATTGACCTTTACCAAAACTTTAACCTGAGTTACAGTATGCACATTATAACATTAAATTATAGAATATATGTTTGATTCTTTTAGCAGTACTTTAATATTTTTATTACGTTTGAGTAAATGTAACCGTTATATCAATTTTTTCGTAATTTTCAAAAGTTTTCTTCTCTTTTAGATATTTGAAAATTCTAATTTGACATGTCAATTGATGTATCAAGAATTGTAACAAGTACAGATGTTAGAATTAAATTTGTTAAACATATGTCAATAGATTGACCGACAGGGACCATTTGCGAGTCGTATGATGAGGAATTGAGTTCCTTTCTTCATCTCACAAAAAAGTTTTCAGAAGTATTCTATCAAATTTAATGAAGCATAGTTTTTTACGTTAATGATTCTGTTTTACAGTTTTATTTTATTTTCTTTACAAATTTGATCCTATAATTTGAGATGCCGGGTGGTTTCATACTGTAGGAGGAGATGATGCTGATTTTCCTGCACTATTAGTTGCCTCATTATAAGGAATTATTACCTTGGAAGGGATGTTCATGTATGTTGTAGGTTTTCTAAATGAAATAATTTGAGATAAACCTGCTCGTCATTAATTGATGTTACTACATCGCCTCTGACCGGGAGATCCTGTGGTTGGAGTTCTGACTGTGGTAGGGTTTTCGGATCTAGCTACAGAGCTAGGTCGAGTTCAGCAGCTGTCTGGCTAGTTCAGCCGCTGTCTGGTGGAGAAATCTAGTGGCCGGCTCTTCTGATCTGTAGTTCTCAGTGGTTTCTTTGATAAACACCAGGTAAAAGCAGAATCAGTACCCTAACAAACGGCCTACGGACTGCGCGCGATCTTTCGCTGATTGGAGATACCTGATTGAGTGAACACCGCTAGCCGACGTGTAGATCGGCGCCAGATCTCACCACCAGATCTCACCACCAGCGGGAGAAGAGCACTGCCATCAACTTTTACGGTACTATTGATTTTAGCTGTTCACGCGCTCGTAAACGGAAATATTCGATCAATTTCAGATTTTTAAAAATTTTGTCCTAGCAAATTATATTATTATTATTATTATTAATTATTACTATTTATTAATTATTATTATTATTATTATTATTATTATTATTATTATTATTATTATGTATCAATTCAATAGAATCTCTTTAGTCAGAAAAGAGCTACATTTTTGCCATAAAACGCTCAGTAATCAATATTCTGAACCGTGAAACTGCGTAAAGAGCATTTTCTCTAAACACAGATTTTGGGGTGATGGTACTATTGCACTGAAACCATCACTTGATTGTTTTAGAGTAGATCTCGTGTGCTGTTTTGACTTCTTAAAATAAATATTACCTTTCCAAATAAGCTATCTTGAAACAACTGATTTTGAGTCTAATATGCTCATCCAAACAAGAGGTTTGCAAATATGCTGGTGGTTCCTTTTGCAAGATATAAACATTGTGAGCGGTGCGTTCTGGCTACGGCTGTCTACTGGCACTGCTGCTGTGTGCCACCACTTCTGCAGCCGTTGAGAAAACATTGCCCATAGAGACAAGCATTGGAGCACTATGCACAGCAACTAGTGTCAGTAGTTTTTGTTTTACAAAACTTCTGAAATGAAAACAACGTCTAGCTATAAAATTAAACATACATACTTGTTTATTAGAGGAAAAGGAAAATAGTGAAATTCGTTTTTGAAAGATGAACGTGAAAATAAATTTTAAGCCTACCTTACTAGAAATACCTCTCTTCTTTCTTCAATGTTATGCTTTAATACCACTTGATATTAAAATACATTAATAAAATTGTGTTATTTTGAGATTCAATCAAGACTTTAATTTATGAATAAACATTGAAGAAAAAGTATTAGCACACTCTATACCAATTACCCTGATATTTGTTATCAAGTTTGTTTTTGAACGTATTTACGTCAGGGCAGGGAGTTTTGAAAGAAATTAAACAGCTTTGTTTTGACACACTATTGAGCAAAAAATACACACATACTGCTACAACAGGAATTATTTGTGTACACGGGTTCGAACCCAGGCACTTCCAGATAGAATTTGAGGTCGATTTGGTGTGTTTTCTCGACGTACTCCCGTTTACTCTGCCAATATGCATTCCATTGGTATGCCCCATTAGTCATTCCCTTCACTTCTTATGCTATCATTGCTATCATTAACCATCATTCCGCTAAGCCGTCACAGCGGCGTCTAGGTGATAACCGAGGAACTATCTGAGAAGGGTCGTGGCTACCTCAGCAGGTTATCGACAGGTAGGGTCCCGACCTACGGAGAGAGGGGAAAGGGTGAGGGAGTGGTGGCCGCCCCCTCCCAAGACACGGGATGATAGAGAAGGGAAGTAATATCAGGTGGGGCAAGAGATATAATTTCGTTGAAGCAGGTCCCTGAAGGGAAAAACTGATTTTAGTTTAGTGTATATGACGCCTTTACATATCAGAAAGTGAAAATATTTTAACATAAACACCCTGAAAATGACTGTTATATGTGGCCTTGCAAAATCGAAGGGGCTAAGCGAAAAAAGTGTTGTTTAAAAAAAAGAAATATTTAAGAGAAATCTATGAATTCATATTCTTGTCATACAACCTGAGCTACCTCTAGGTAGACGTTACAACTAATTGGAAAGAGTTTGGAACTTCGCGCTTTTAACTGTGTGTTGGCACAGATTTATATAATATTTATATGTCGACACCTTTTCGAAAATTTTAGTATTTTGCTTCTTTGGCTTTGTAAGGAGTACTGTAAGAGAAATGTAGTATTCGTTTGCACATGTATAAAATAATCCTTCAATTATATTTTAATTTATTCTGTGGTCTAGGTTTAACACTATCTCCCATTGGTGTTCTGCCGGTAATGACATTTGTATGCGACGTTTAACAGTATTGATGTGAAACTGGAGTACTTATTACTAGGGATCAGATTTTTATGCAATTACATATTTATACTACTTTCTATTATCAGTCGTAGAAGTTCGGAGTTTAGGTTTTTCCAATGAGACTTCCTAGAAGCTAATTTTGAAAGTTTTTTTTCATATATTTTAGTGAAATTTCATATATCAGTGTTTTACTACACGTTTCATTTTATACAAATAATGCATAAAATTGCAAGCTTTAAGGAGAATTTATTATTTCCCTTGTTGGCCTTGTTTTTACTTTTTCGCTGTGGAGTAGAAAGAAAGTTATGTACTCCTGAGTACAAAACTGTGTATTTTCGGAAGAAAAAACTCTTATTACAGGGCCCTGGTAACGAAAAAGACGGTAAATACAGTTGCTAAATTTAGGATGAAAATCATCTAATAAATGATGTGATAATAATAATGACTAATAACAAGTGTTTCTATTCTATTAATGAAAATAGCTAGAAATGTAAGTAATTAAGTAGTAAATAAGGATGTAAGTTAAGAGGTAATAACAAATTTCCATCTTTCATATCTAGGAATATATGAAAAGTAAAAAACAACCTAACTCAGGCTTCTTTCCTTGAGTATTGCTGCATTTAATTGCAGAACAGTGCCACTTTTTCGGCACACGCATTTTTATTAATATGTTTGCTGGAAAATTATAAGAATTCAATTGGTTCATATCAAATATGTTACGATACCTGTCAAATGTTGTATTAAAACGTTGGTTCGATATAATTTTACCTGTTATTTAATGGTGTGCTCTTGAAATTCTTTGAATATAATACCACCAGGTTAAAAAGTAATACGAGGTCAAGAATTTCTTTTAATTTTTTTAACTTGCATTTAATAAACGATATTTCACAAAGAAATCCGCATTCTTCCGTAGTATCTATCAAACATTTTACTTGACCTCCGCCAGGATCGCTAGCTGCAAGCGCGCATCTCTAACTAGCCAAAAAACGAGCTGAACTGTGCTACTTTATAAATATGTATATTGTAGTAAAACCGTGAAACGTGAAGAACTTCACACCTTTAAAACTTGAACGTAAGCGAATGAAGAGTATAAAAACAATGAACATAGCCTCCTATATTTACCCTACAAATGTAACAATTTTCCAGATTTAGCTCCCTAGTATTAGCAAAAGCATATCCACTCCTTAGCTAGCAAATACTAGTGCTAGGATCTGAAACTAGCTAAAAAATTCTAATGCTAACACTAAATTGTATAAGCTTTTGTTTACCTTTTATTCACATCACAAATTGTCACAAAAAATAGGGTTGCCAACCGTCCTACATTTGGGAGGACAGTCCTCCATTGCCGTCAATTGTCTTCTCGTAGTCTTTTGAATTTTAAATGTTCTCCTTTTAGCAGTTTTTAAAAAATATTTGCGTTATGTATTTTATCGCGTGAATAATATCTGCTAAGTTAGATTGTTTATTTAATTGACAATAGAAAGCAGGAATATCCTCTTTCTGAACGCTGACACACGCATGATGGTGGAAGATGGTGGCTCTGTGTAGCGACAAAAATAAACTAGTGATGCTGGTCTCACCTTTAGCAATGGTTATGTAATTCTATTTACGTACACCAGAAATTCACTCCAAATTAACAGAAATCAGTCATCATTTTTTTGAAAGTTATTTCAAATCGTAGAGTATTTGGTGTGAAAATTGAATAGTTCAAATAAAATAGATTTTTTATTTAAACCTTTAAAGAAAAAATATCTTTCTGACATTGAATTCATTGTATAAGGTGTGCAGTGCATTCGCGAAAAAAACCGAAAAGTTTTTATCCTTATTCTGCATAAGCAATATGCGAGAAAGTAAAATGATTAAAAGTTAATAATTAAAACTATGCTGACAGCGTTGGCAAACAAACAAAAGTAAATCGAAAAATACATAATAGTTTTGTAATACTCTCCAAATATGCTCGTTTTAACACGAATTACACGTTACTTCTTGTCTGGAGAAGCAATGCTAAATGCTCAATAAGTTTTCACACCTAATAAAATATTCTTAAATTATCTTTACTAATTCTACTACACTACAATTACTGCATTCAGAATTCAATATGCAGGATACCTAAATTTACAAAAACCTTCACAAAATATATTTTTCTCCATAATACGCCACACTCAGTTTTTTTTGTTTTCACGTTAAAAATTTATATAAATAAATAAAACAAAGCCTCACAACGGTTGCGTGCCATTGTAGAATAAAAAGAAGAATTTAACAGAATTTCACATAACATTATATTTTCATAAATTAGTTGCGTCAACTTTAGACGCAACGCGTTTCCAAACCCTTGGATGGGCTGGGAAGGAGAAGGGCGTTGAGCGCTTCGCGCTTTTGGAAGTATCCTCCATTAATTGCATAGTCCGTCGCGTCTCGTCTCAGTAAGTTGTCAAGAAGCCCGCCAGATAGCACCTCCGCGTACGCGCCTCTTTCTAACGCGTCACTACCCAGCGGCCAGAATTGGGAAGGGATAAGGATTAAGACGCTTCACAGGAGTTGCACCTGCGAAGCATACAAACTCGTTTTGTCAAATTTTCACAAGAGGTTCTACGGGGATTCTATGGGAATCGAACCCGAACCCTCACTGAAAGGCAAGTTACTTCGCATTGAGCCTCGAGAGGTGTACTCTTGTTGAACAGATAGCTGTCGTTCATTTCATTTGTCTTATATTGTTGCCGTTCAACAATGAATTTCTGAAATATACATCTCTGCATTGCTTCCCAAGGCAGCGCATGTAGTATGAAAAAATTAAAATGTTTGTAAAAATTAATGGTAATTTTTTTTTTCAATTTTTCTTACATCTGAAGCAGAGGTCAACAAACTACGGCCCGCGGGCCACTTGCGGTCCGCCCAGGACCTTTATATGGTCCACCGGGTGTTTGCTGTCGCAGAATGTATATGAGGACGTGCCAAGATATTGCTGGTATATAGTTTTTGTTGCGCTGTATTACAGGTTCACTTTACATTTGCAGACGGAGCGCTGCGCTCTGTTTACATGTAGTCACAGATGACTGAATGAGATGAGAGTCGCAAGTCTGTAGTAGATACTCATCGATTAGATATGATGTAGAGGGCGGTGAACGGAATATATGTCTGCTCATTGCAGGGAACGGCAGAGTAAAAGCAGGCAAGAACATAACTATTGTGCAATAGGTATGTTGTAAAGGAGAAATAAAAATATCTTCCGTACCTGTTATCAATAGTGTGCATTCTAGAAGACAAAGTGTATTGTATTGCGGCGCTGTCCGTAGGTCTTTCTAATGATATTAATAACCTTTTCTTGTTTTCCTCACGACAATAGTACATTATTTATAATTAATTTACTGCCAGAATGCACTCTCGCATACCGAAGTCTCGCCACGTAAAATAAGGCAAATTCAATTCAATTCAATTCAAGTAGATTTCATTTTTTCGTGGATTTTACAGAAACTCCAAAAACGAAACAAGCACTTTTCCCCAGACTGTCTCGGCTGGCGTCGGCATTGCTCAGATGCTGCTAGACAACGGCACTATTCGTTCATTCTCGGCTATGTGTTCGGGCCCTCACTTTCAATACAAAAGTTGTTCCTAATTCTGCCGTATGTAAATGTTTAATGAACGAGTAATATATTATAGGTATTTTACTATTAGAAATTTGGAATCCCTAGTAAACAATGATGTCAAGAAAGGGAAAAATTACTTTGAGTTTAGGATATTCAAAAAATAGTGGACTTATCATTACTGTTTAATGCAGTACAATGAAAGAACTGTGTCTGATAGCCCAGAATATAGTGTATGTGTTAACAGAATACAATTTTCGACGAGACTCTGAAACTCAACATGAAGATAAATATGATTATTTGGCCGACGTGAGTAATAATACAATATTAAAAGTGAAAAAAATATTGTGATAACGCTGGAAAATACTTTTGTGAAGCAGCTAATTATTTCACCACTGAGAACAAGTGTTCAAGTAGCCAAGCTAACAGCACGCACTGGCTGACCATTCGTGGAGGAAGAATTTGTTAAAGAATGCCTTCTTTCTCTCTTCAAAGAGATGTGTCCAGATAAGGACTATTTATTTAGTACAGCGAGTCTTTCAGGACCTACAATTACATAGAATTGAAGATATGGGAGACATTTTACCAAACATAACCAATCTCATCCTAGTTGCCATACACTGCCTCAACCACCAACAAGCGCTTAGTACTAAATCACTAAAGTGTGATTAAGTTATAAAAATTGTGTCTTGTGTTAACTTCATTAGAGCTCTGGCAATAAAATACTGATAATTTCAGGAATTTCTGTCCGAGCTAAATGTAGACTATGACGATGTTCTGTATCACACAGAAGTTCGTTTGGCTGAGTCAAGGGGGAGTTTTGAAACATTTCCATCACTTACGTCCACAGATTACAACTTTTCTGTCTTAAAAAAAATGTAGTACCAGACCTCAATGATGCAGAATGGAAATGGCACCTTGCCTTTCTGACAAATGTAAGAGAGCTACTCAATAATTTTAATGTGCAACTTCAACGAAAGGGATAGCTCAACAGACCCATACGCATAAATCTAAATCAAAAAACCAAATGGTGATATGCAAGTAAAATTAGGACTCCTTATCAAACAAGTGAAGGAGGAAAACTTCTGTCATCTCCCACAACTTAAAATGTGTGGATTCACTGCAAAAAATTTCAAAAGGAGTCTCCAATTGAGATTTAAAGAACTTCATCTCCATGAACAGGACATGTAGCTTTTCCATAAACCATTTTCTGTTGGCATTGAAAATGTGGATACACTTTACTGAATGGGACTGGCTGAACTGCAGAATTGTGACTCTCGGAAAGAGGCATTTCGACTTGAAGAAAGACGTGAAGCAGCCTCATTTCTATGCATCTCTACCCTCTGAGACATATCTTCATCTCAGGAACCATGCACACAAAATGGCAACCTTCTTTGGCAACACTTATGGGGGGTTTCATGTAAACTACCTCCATATTTTAAAGAATGGTTTTCTAAATCTCAAAGTTTCGACTCAAGCCAGGTGGACTGGACTTTCTTCAATTTGGAAAAACTACTAGGCGCCAGAAGTGTTTACAGACACCAGACGGACGGACGGACGGACGTTTTATAATAAAATACTTTTTCGGTATCTGGGAACCCCAAAACGTGTATTTTCGTAGATCTCTCGAAATCGATTTTCCGCAGCATTTCATAACTTTTCCTATACTACGTTAACACTCCATAAATACGTACGTACACGGGAAATGAAAAATATATTCCACTCATTTCTAATTCCTGCCAAATCAAATTTGCCTTTGCAAGGTGATGCCGGACAACGAATGTCCATTGAACTGACGAACGCACTGTGCAGAAAATCTAACGAGGAACTACTAACGAGGAATGAATCGTGAATCATGTAAAGGGTCCAATTATTAAAGAAGAGAGTGCCTTTGCATGCGTATTGATCGCAGAAACTGTTAAAATGTTTGAAACTCTTAGACAATCTGCTGAGATCAGGTAGTAGAACTTCATTCAATATAATCAAATATTCTATTAAAGGAATGCCATAGTGTTTGCGTTAAATATTAATGTGACGCTAAAATCACTATTTTGTTCTCTTTTATGATACCAAGAATTGTTTTCAAGCATATACATTTTACGACTTTCAATTATCTCTTAAAATAGTGTTACTGCAAATGAGGGGTCAATGTTCACTCGTTTTACAAGCAATAAAATGACATTTACTTGAACGGGTCCGGGATGGTGGCTGCCGACGATTGCCATTACGTGAGGGCCGCTACACAAGACTGCAAGCTGAGTGAGACGCTATGGCTGTGGAAATATGTGGATGTAAAAATTTTGCAAAATTGAGAATTGAGGCGATCACCTGACAAAAAGGTCTATCGGCAAAAACGTGGTTTTGAGAAAAACGTAGTTGAAAGTTTGTATCACTTATAGTTAATTTCATTGTCAAGTTAAAAATTAAACTGAAGTAAATGCTGATACAAAGAACACCTTTTAACTTCACAAAGTGTGCATTAAGTCATTCTTGCACGTAATATTGCGCGAAAAGTACTAAAATTTAACAGAACAATGTACATGAACTTAATAAAATAACTAATTACGGTTAATTGGAAGAAAAATATATGTCTTAAAATTTTGTAGTTGTAGGACGACACCTAAAAAAATTAATACTTTTGAAATTTTTGGAAATTTAGTGTTAATTGTAAAACCGGAAATATGTCACTTTTACAAGTGTATGTTACTCCATTCTTACAGGAAATTTAAAGAAAATATTTAGAGCCGTTATTGAGACAAGTTTGAAAATGTCCGGGGGGCTTCATGTAAAGTGCCCCCAAATTTTAAAGAATGTGTTTTGAAATCTCAAAGCTTCGACTCGAGTAAGATGGACCGGTGACAAAAAAGTGTATTCATTGTCATCATAACTTGAGTGCAAATTGAACAGTGTAGGATTGTAATTTATCTATGCAATGTTTCATAATTTTGACTACTTGAAAACTAGAATTAGTAAACTAATTCAATTAATAATAAGATTGTGTCATTCATTACTCAAAAGAAGAGAAAATTAGTGAGAAAGAATTTATTTCAAATACTTCACGAGCAAAAGGCGATGTAAATTTTTGAAGCTAAAATTGTTAAATTTAGGAAGGATCCTGTAGGGACAGTATATAACTTTTAAGTATATATGGAAGTTACTTTTGAAAAGGGGAACTTCGTTATTTTACAGTGTTCAAGTGTTTTGTGTATGTATACTTGTCGGTACATATTTTTGTGTTTCTGTTCTCTCCTTTTTTTCTCTTTCATAGAAAAGTATGCCTATTGATTTCAAATGATACTGTGTGTGTTGAATCTTGTCTTCATATTCTTATTCTAACGTTTTTCATCCACCATTATTACTTTTCTGAGATCATTTCTTTTAAGATTGTGAAATTTTCCTTGTGATCAAGTACAAATCTGGGCCAGAAGCAATTGCAGGGGGTAGCTACTCCCTTCCTCGTAGTAAATCACTGCATGGTGTGAAAGGTCCCAACGGACATACAGTGGATGCGAACTTCGCAGAGCCGGGCCGGTGTACTTTTTTTACACCTAGAAAAGCGTGCGTGATTGCACGTTAGCGGCGAAGGTCGCAATATCACAGAGTAAAGGTAATTTGTGAGGCATTTGAATCACAGTACGGGGCAATGGTAGACTAATCCTAATAACTCGAGGTTTTAGATTTTCTGATCCTGTACGATGAGAATGCAAACTGGGATTTTGATTTCGGATTTTCTTGAGATTGTAAGAAATAGTTGCGTTTGTTATGAGCATAAAAAGTAACATATAATAAAGTTCTGATTTCTTTTTGTTTGTTTTCGACTTCCTTACAACATTTTCAATTATTTCCTGCCAGATTTGTGGATGTAAGTATAGTTTAATTGTATTTACCTCGCATGAGAATACGTTTTTTACAGTTGGAAAAATGCCACTTTTTATGTTCATTGACGGCCATTTGTACCGAATCCAAGATGACAGTAGTGATTTCTACGGACGTGCACTATTTGCAGAGATAAAGAGTGCTGCCTTTAGGCCTAAGATAAAACGTTATGACTACAGGTTCGTCACGTGTTAGTTCAGAACGTCTCCACCTTAATCATGGAATTAAAACTCCCTATTTGTTTCCATTTCTATCGTTTGAGCCTAACTTAGGGATATTCCCTAGTGTTGTCTACCGCACTGATCTAATAAACCTCCGACAAACGTCGGAGGCAGTCATAGCCTGAAAGATCTCCAGGCAATAACCAGTCCAGAGAAAGGGCATTCAAAGAACCTGCGTGATTCCATGTGTTGGACCTTCCGTCCGATCGACCGTCCGTCCCTCAGACCACCCTTCCGTCCGTCCTTTCCCCCATTCCCCCGTCCCTCAATCCGCCCCTCCGTCCATCCGTCCCTCGCTCCGTCCGTCCTTCCGACCGTCTCACGCTCCGTCCGTCCGTCCGTCCGTCCGTCTGTCCGTCCACCCCCTCGGCCCGCCCTTTGGTTCGTCCGACATTTTTCCTTTCGCCCGACCTTTCGCCAATTCCTACCTCCTTTCGTCCGTCCGTCCGTCTCTTCGTCCATCCGTCCGTCCGTTCCTCCTTCCCTCCGTTTGTTCGTCCCCCGTTCGTCTGTCCCCCCGTTCGTCTGTCCCCCCGTTCGTCTTTTCCCCGTTCGTCTGTCCCTCGGTCTGTTCGTCCGTCTCTGTTAGAGCCCTTCCGTTCCATCGTTTTTTGCAAGAATGGTCAGTCGTCGCCCCAGTCTTCTGCTCGGGAGCTGACGATTTTCTGCTGAACCCTTTCTGAATGTTCTAAGAGAATTCCCGAAAACCACGGAGAGTTACAGCGTGTTAAATTCCTAAAACGCTTTTCTAGGACATTTAATGTACTTTCAAATTCGTTCAATAACTCATTTGGTTCCTCTCGACAAGATAAATCGATCAGCACTATTTTCCGCGGGTTTACTTTAGAACATTCTGGAGGAATTGTAGAGGAAAAACCGGTCTGGGAAGTTTAAAAGTACCCATAGTGATAAAATGTTGGGATTTACTATTTTACGTGTCCAGCATGGCATATGCAATTACGGCTTGACGTCGATTCATCAAATCGATGAAAACATGACTGGTAAAAGTGACCCTTATTTTGCGAGTCGGAAAGATTACGACACGATGGTGATAGGTTGGCGTAATCCTATGAGAAAAATAAAATTATGTTTATTACGTTTGTCACACTCTATTTTTAGACCGCCTTACTGACTCCTTTTATTTTAATTCAAGTATACAAATCAATTCACAAGGTACCATGTTACATTAAGATCAGTTATAGCTGAGCGGGTTATCGTATTTTTCCTTTGTTGCATTCGTAGTTTTACTTTTGAGCTTCGTCTCGCTTTTGGCACTAAAGCTAAAAACTGAACTTTAGCACGCTGTGCATGCCCTATATGGGAACGCTTTTACTAGTGGCTCTCGAAACACATATTTGTTGCAATGAAACAATACATAAAAAATAACTTTAATCGATTTTTCTATAACATGATTTACCTGAGGACATACAAGCCAACAATGTATTGTTTAAAAATTATCGTTATAATTTTTTAGCACAAATAAAAACTTTTTAACATAACGCGCCTGCCAGAGGCGCCACGCCGAGATAATAATAGCAGTGCGCCACGAGTCCGCGTGAGTCCAGAGTCACCCTTGCGCTCTAGCGCCGCTGGAGAAATATATAAGCGAAGCACGTTTCAGAAGTCGCGTCCACGTGGCGGTCTATTTGCGGAGCGCACGTTCGCGGCGGGCGGACCCAGGAGGTGGAGAGCAGTGACAACGTCGCGGCGAGCAGCGCCCCGGGCGGAAACCGCGAGGCGATTGCAACATCAAAGCGCAGCGCCGGGGTCCAGCCATGGACGACCAAAAAAAAAATTCGTTAATTGGGTTGTCGGTCGTATGTCGTTCGGTGTATTTCGTAGTGCATTCTTAGACTTTTGAAATGTATGACTCGGGATAATAACGGGCAGATTCCGACCCACCTCGCATTTTCAGTTAGAAGGAAATAAAAATATAATTAGCAGCAAATAACATTTATTTACATAATATTCATTTTACACTGTAGTACCACACGCGTGCAGTAAAAATATGTTTTTAAACATTATAATAAACAAAAAGTATAGAGCAAGAGAGTGAATTGTCACAAGATGCCGTAATATTAAGCCCATTTGCTATGTTCATTCGCACAAAGTTACAAGAAGTAAATCAATTCAAGCGAAAGCAATCTAATCAGAATAATATCGGAAATATTATGCGGGTATTGCTGTTGGTATTGGCATTGGCATAGATTGATTCACTTTTCTTTTCAAAGAGAAATAAACGAAAATATGTGACTTCAACCCGCTTCTGCACAAAAAATTTGGAATAAAAGTAATTAAATATGCAGGTAAAAAATCTCAGAAAGATGCAATCATGGAAAATACTTTTGTTTACTTTTGTTTATTTTGGTGGCAGATAAAGTTACGTACATTTTCTTTGGATATGCGCAATCAGTAAAAATATGCTGTTGTATGAAGTTTCGCAGTCTAATAACCACTGAAGTTTTCTTGTGAGAATACACATGTGTCAGACGATTGCTTGACATTGGATCATCAAATAACTTTCGTTAAAAACTCTCAATTTTTCAAAAATTACAAAATTTTCATTTTTTTGCATCTTTCTACAACTACAGCTATGAAGATTTTTTTTCCATAATGAAATCTGTTCTTTTAATATAGATTTTCAATTATGGCCTTGTACAATTTTTCGAAAATTTAAGTACTTTTCGCGTATTTGTCCGGAAAGTTCGTGCTGTTTCAGCATCACTACTTCTTGTACTGTAGTATAGGAATGAAACTTAATAAAACCAACCATCTAAAGTCAATAAGCCCCCTTACACACATGATACAAAGACAACCTTCGACCTTTCACATTAGTAACTGATTGAGTGCTGAACATGGAAGTTGTTTCGTGTATTAATGCAAATTATCTTCAACCGAAATTACGTTAACAGCGTGCTTTCGTCGACAGTCAGGATACTTCGTTATGCAAGCGACAAAATGAATTACGTTAATGAAATTCGAGTACTTTTGTGTCATCAGGGTTACGAATTTTACTTTAGGTATTACAGATAAGCCAATTTTGAACAGGATTGGGTACAATATACATCTACTCAATCAAGTTTAGATTTTATGCGCAGCTGCAGCCCGCGCTTATGATTTCAAAGTCCTTGTCTTTTTTTAAACAAAATAAGTAATAATTAACCTTACAATGTTAGATGAAATTACAATTAATCTTAGTAGTAAATTATTGTTACTGAAAATGTATTGCATTTCTAAAATTTTTGTTTTATTGACAAGGAAATTGCAATTTCATCTTGTAAAATTAGCACAAAACAGAACTTTGATTACAAAAGCTTATTGTAATGTTATATTGAAAACAATATTGCTGGCAAAATTAACGCCTAGCCAGTTGGCATTTATCGATCGCAAAATTCGTGGTGATTGACAATATTTATGTTGTATTATTTTTTTTAAATAGTGTTTAAATAAACAAACATGGCTGCCACTAGACCCCAGTGCATATTTGAAGCTCAATTTCAAATTCTGTGAGAAATAAAACTCTTTGATTTTCTGTTATCGGAGAATATGAGGGGTCGCGGTTCTATATAAAAAATGTGTTGCAAGGTACGCTACCAAATTCACATATCCAACATTTCGATGCTAAATCAACTTGCGGATAATTGAAGAAAAATCAATGGCAGAATTTAAGCTTCTTTTAAGAAGATATTGAAATCCAGAATTTTTAATATTTTATTCAATTTAGTCCAATGTTTATGACTTATATTTTACTGCATTTTGTCCAGGCCAAAACAAAACAAATTGCGGTTCACCGCAGGGACAGTATTTAAAATGCGTAATGGTAAATTCGCTCCCGAACTGGTCTCATTTGTTTCACCACAAATGCAACCACTCTGCTTTGAGGTGTATTCTAGGACATTTCCTTTTATTTTAAAACATGTTTTGAATGATTAGGACTACGAGACATGTTCCGCAACTAAATCACGTGTAAAATATATTTTGATCTAGAGCACATTTAAAAATAATCTTGCCCAATTGTTTCGAGCTTAATAATGCGGTTAATTCAAAATCAAATTCCTGCTCTTCCATTGCTTTAAACGGTCAGATGTGTGCGGCTCATGACCCATTTGAAACTACTCCGGTATTCACCTAGTGTTGATCGTAGAAACCATTCATCAGCGTAGATGGGAGCTAAAATTCGTTCTAGAGTCAAACGACTGAATTCGACCAAGCTATATACCTAATGAAGAAAATCCGCTACATCGACACTCGAATCCTAGGATATCTCGGCCTACACCACTACAGGTGCAACGTTAGTTATCACTGTGCCGATCAGAAAACGGTCGAGGTAATTATTACATTAATAAATAATGTAATTAAAATTTAACCGTTTCTAAATATTGCTAAACATTTCAGTTGGGTCTGCTAGGATGCGATCAGTTCTGTTACCATGATGTCAGAATGGAGTGATTCTGCATTCCTTTTTTTATTAAACTATTTTATTACACACCGGATTAGTGCTTTACAAGAGAGTTTTGATATTAATAATATGCAGCTAACTTATCATTAGTTCTCTCTTAGCAATAGTCCCGAGCAGACTTAAGCCGTAGCTCCGCTAGTTATCTGAATGCTCGCGCTCAAGTGCCGACTTCCCCGGCCGCTACTGGGGCCGGTCCGGGGTCAGTGCATTTACTTGTGAACAGCGGTGAATCAAGAATATTGTCAATTCGTTAACGTTCATTTTACTTGTGATACAGTGGTGAGTGCATTTATTTATGAACAAAGGTGACTGCATTCTGTTTCGAACAGGGGTGTATCAAGAACTATTGCAAATCAATATCACCAAAATATAGTGAAATGAATTATGTTAACCGACCACGTTCCCTTCAGGTGTCATATGCAACATCAAAAACGAGTATATTAAAAAAAATACCCATCAAAAATACTGAAAATGATTAGAGAGAAAAGACAGACGAAGACGCACTCATCATCCGGATAGCAAACATGTAATAAAAATAAATATAATAATAAACTTATAATAATGGTAAATATAATAATAAACATATAATAATGAAAAATAAACATGATACTTTAAACGCTAGAAACAAAACTAAAGCAATGTGGAATAGCGTGAAAAATACGACCACATCATCTCGTAGTAGAGAATGTCGTTTTAAAGGATAATGCAGGAGACGCCAGTAGTTCGGAAAAATTGCAAATCTCTTCAAAGAACACTTTTCTAGAATTGCGGCTGAACTGACGAAGGGACTAAAACCGTCCAATTCAACATCAATACCTTCCCCCCAAAAAATTCGACACTATTTTTATTTCCGAAACTTCTTCTAACGAAATCTTACAAATAGTCAGTAAACTAAAAAATAAATAATCATCTGGATTAGATGAATTTCCGGATGGTTTATTGAAAACTTCTGTACGTGCCATTATACACCCGTTAACTCACGTTTTCAATGGTTCTTTATGCACAGGAATATTTCCAGATATTTTTAAAACAGCAAAAATTAAGCCACTTTTTAAAATAGGGAGCAGAAATCAAATTCAAAATTACACACCAATTTTTCTTTTTCACGTTTCTCTAAAATATTAGAGAGGCTTTTCTATAGGCAAATGGAAACTTTTCTCAGGAAAAACGAAGAGTTTTCGATCTCACAACACGGGTTTAGAAAATCAGAATCTACGGAAACTGCAATTTTTTTCTTTTCTTGAAGATGTTGCTTCATCAATGGACCAAAATGAACACCCATTGGAATGTTTTTGAATTTTTCGAAAGCTTGTGACGTTATTGACCATAGCATCTTGCTATCCAAATTACCTTCTTATGGAATTCGTGGTATCGCCCTAGGTTGGATAACTTCGTACCTTAAACATCGATCTCAAAGAGTAGAAATACCGTACTGGCACGAAAGGAAATTATTTACTTATCTTTACAATTCTCTACCAATTGAATATGGGGTTTCGCAAGGCTCGATCTTAGGTCCTACCCTCTTTCCGTTACACGTAAATGATAAACGTCTATTAAAAACGGAAGATCGGTTCTGTTTGTCGATGACATGAATGTTGTTTGCAAAAAAGAAGAAATAAATAGTACGATTTTAGAAGATTCAAATTGGTTTTGTAAAAAAAAAATTAATAGTTCCTGAAGGAAAAACAGTTTCAATGTATTTTTGCCTTTCAAATCAGCAATCGCATGCTCCATTGAAAATGAATAATATGCAATTAGGTGATGTCCAGGTAACAAAATTTCTAGGTCTATCAATTCAAACCTCAAATAGAATATGCATATAACAAAATTAAATCTAAATTAAGTTCATGTTACGCATTCAGAATTCTATCAAATTCTGTCAGCCTTCATGCATCTCTTTGCGTGTATTTTGCAAATGTACATTCCCACCTGAGATATGGTATAAAATTCTGGGGAAACTCATCATGTAGTACTCAGACCTTTAGATTGCCAAAGAAAATTATTCGAATAATGAAAAAGTGCCATCCGAGTTACCTTTGCAAGCCTCTCTTCATTGAGCTTGGAATCTTACCACTGCCTTGCCTATACAATCTGTAATATTCGTCAAAAGTGACTTACTTAACGGTGGGAGCATATTTTCATGTAATACTGATATTTATAATTATAACACACGTCGTAAAAATTACGTTCATCAAGTGTCAGTATCAACTGTACTGTCAGTATCACTATCAGAAATCCACATACAATACATATACGTTACTTTACAACGCACTGCCAGATGACATTAAACAATTGAAGTGGGTTCACAAATTTAAGTTAAAAGTAAAATATTTTCTGCTGCATATCTATTTCTCTACAATTAGAGACTATACTGATTATCAAAAAGAAGAAGCTTCTGGACGTAAATGTAGCTTCACTATGTGCACGTTTTGTTGAACTCTACTTTTGCTTGTAATGGTAAAGAGTAAAGGTAAGGGTGAGTTACTTTTTTGTTAGCATTGCAGAAAAATCGTACTTGCAATTCGTGTACAATTCATAACTTTTCTATAACTCAGAAATGAAAATTACTATTTTTCAAATATTGCTACTCTTGCGATTTTTCAAATTTATTTTTATTCATTTTTGTTAAACTTTTACACATTTTTCAACTATTTATAGTTAAAATGATGGGAAGGTATTCTGGAACTCAAGAAAATGTGCGCAGATAGTCTTTTCCCCCCGACGTCACATACAGTTTTTACTGTTTCTTGACTGAATAAATCTAAATCTGCGTAATGACGTTAATAACTATAATCTTAAAAAAATACTGAAACAGAACTTCCCGCCTCTTGACAAGAATGTTACAAAAATTTCACTCTCAGGAAATGAAGAAACGAACAGTTAAGCTGCCATCATCAACAGATTACTCCTTATAGAAAATTACTAAAAAAAATTTCCGCCGACAAAACCTGTCTCCCCTTTGTAAAATCAATAAAAAATCTACCAAATTAATTCTTTTCAACAAACGACGTCACAGCTGGACTGAAACTACTGCATAATCACAAATCTCCTGGACATGATCGTATTGCAAGGGAAATGTTTAAAAACTGCCTAAAACTCATTGCCCTTGTAACATCCATTTTCAACGGAATATACGCATCGGACACTATCCTTCGCAGGGAAAGTGGCGCAATTATTTGTAATTGCAAAACCAGGAAAACATCTACAAAAGTTTCTTCCTACAGATAAATATGGTGCCTCCGTTGTCTAAAGTATTCGAAAAGCTATTACTATTTCGCATATAGGAATCCTTTACTGAACGAAAATGACGCAATTCCAGATCATCAGTTCGGTTTTAGAAAACAGTATTCTATAATAGAACAGATTCATGGAATAGCGACACCATCAACGGAGCTAAAGAAAATAAAATGTATTGTTCCGCTTTGTTGCTAGATATTGCGGAAGCGTTTGGCAAAGTGTGGCATCAAGGCTTATTATACAAAATGAAGAAATGTCTGCCTCATCCACTCGATCCTTTAATGCGATTCTTTATTTTGAATCAATTTTTTCAAATAAAATTCGGAGATGAAATAACACCGTTCCACCAAACACTATCAGGAGTACCACAGGGGAGCATCCTTGGACCAGTCTTGAATACGCAGTACACCTCTGACATGCCTCAGTTTCCAGATGTCACCACTGCAATATACGCAGATGACACAGCTCTGCTAGTTCGCACGAAAAGCAAGAAACGGCAACAAAAACATTGAAAGATCGCCTAGAGCTTATAAGCCAATGGATTAAACTCGGAAGAATTAGAATGAATTAAACAAAGTCGAAATGTATGACATTTACCCAAACAAGAATAAGAAATACAAGAATAGAAATAATCGAAAAACTAATTGAAAATGTAGACAACCGTCAAATATCTCGGAATAAATCTTGACAAAAACCTAACCTAGAAGAAACATATTTCAATTAAAAGAACGGGAGCAGAACTGAAATATAGAAAAATGATAGTGAAGAACAAATTTCAAATACAGCAGATGTTAAAAAACTTATCATTGGCCTTAATAAGAGCGAGATCATTCCCTGTGGGGTCCTAATTTCAATTTAAGCATTATGTGGCTGAAGTGATTTAGAGGAATGGTACATGTTTAGTAATTAATACCATGGAGGAAATGGGTGATTTAGTTCTGCTAGGATGCGATCAGTTCTGTTAGTATGGTGTCAGAAAGGTGCGATTTCGCACACCACCTCGTTACGTCCACGGGTTAGCTCTGGGACACAAGCCACCGCGGCCGTCATGGGCCGGGCGTTCACTTGTTGAGCAGAAGAGCAGCGAGCCCCGGCAGATGGCACGGTGCCAGCGCTGCTCCTGGTGGGGCTGATGGAAACCAGACTCCTCCTTGTGCTCTCAAGTCTCGTCCTTTCTGATAACGAACCGCGCGGCGCCACCGGCAGCACGCGAGGGCCACTCGGTCATTTGGCTCGCTCCAGTTGCGCAAAGTGCTACGGTCGTCGGCGGGGACTGAGTGTCATTTGTTTTATGTTCGTTTTAAATGTTTAATGCCCCATCAGCAAGTTTATTAGTTGAATTAGTAGTTTCCTCAGAATGTTCTGTTAGGAATGTAATGTGATGAGAGCGGAAACGGTTTGGTCTTCACGGATTCAAATGAAACCACTTTTATGTTTGATTTCCAGCTGAATAATTATTTTGTGCTGTATGCGTAGGAATCATTGAAAGTCTCGAATGAACCAAAGGGAATGCAAGGCAAACGAAAACTTTTCCACCACTTGGTGTTATAACTCAACCACTTAATTTCATTTTTAAGAAAATGCATGGTTCTTTGAAGTTCTAAAATTAAGAGTTTAATTGCTCGGAGGACGAAATCTAAGACTTTAATATTGGAGGTGTGGGACATGTTCGAAAATTAATTAAAACGACTGCAATTTCCCAAATTTCTCAATTTTCAAACAATGTAGAGGGATGAAGTCGTAGGCTTCCGCGACCCGAGTCATGTGGGTGATCTGGGCTGTCCGGGTGACGCCGCGTCGAAGGCTGAGTTGCCGACGTTTCGACATCCTGTCGTGGTCTTCTCAGGGCTGGTAATCGCCGTGATGGTCAGCGCTCGTGTTTATATTCAAGTCAGGCCGTGTGCTATTGGCTGAAGCAGCTGCGGGCCAATCGGAAGGCCGCCAGTTAGCAAGCGCGGGGGGTCATTCGGGTGGCGCGTGATCTGGGACGGCGTGGCGCGTGAGTGGACACGGCGCGGAAAGGCCGTCAGCGGGGTCGGAGTGGCCCGGGGATCGGACGGCGCGAGCCGGTCCCGCGATTGGCCCGCCTGGCGCGCTGGGGTCGGACGGCATGAAAGCGGTCCGGTTCTGTGAAGCACGTGTCGCCGTGCCCCACGAAAGTAACGGCTTCCAAGCATTCGTGAAGTCGCACACCCTTGCGTCCCGCCGTTTGATATTGTTGGTGTCTGGCGATTCCATCGCTTCTTTAATGCGTCTGGGCCACCATCGGTTCTTCTTTGGCGAGCAACCCCTGGTGTCCTTCAAAGAACGAAATCATGCCCGGTTCCCAGGCATGCCTGAGCGACAGCGGGAGCGTTCGATATTCCCTGTGAAGTGTCGGATTGTGCTTCACGCCAGCCTTGTCCTCCACCGTTCTGCCGGTCTTCGCCCGATGTAGTTGCGGCCGGCAGCTGCAAGGTACCGGTACACTCCCGCTGTTTGGAGTGGTGGTAGCCGGTTCTTTGACCCGCATCAAAGTTTTGGCCGAGCTTCTGGTGGGTTTGAAGATGGTTTCTGACCTGGAAGCGCTCATCAGCAGTTTGCAATCTGTCAGTTTATCCTCTATGTAAGGGAGAGCCATGTTT
>BOPP01000184.1:1735132-1790590 GCA_017312745.1 Gryllus bimaculatus
ATGGTCGAAACGTCGGCAACTCAGCCTTCGACGCGGCGTCACCCGGACAGCCCAGATCACCCAATGTAGAGGGATGGAAAATTATCACTTTTGCTAAAGACCCTATAGTGAGACGGGGTTGTAACGGAGTTAAATGCATTTATACATATGGCATTTGTTCCTGGTTGTTAGACTATCTCATATGTACAGATGTTCGGCAGGAACATCAAATCTCCTTCACTCTATCGAAAAATGAACTGTAGAACATTTATGCATTCAGGGTTGCCTGTCAATGAGGCAAATGCCACATGTATAATTGAATACAGATCCATTATATAAAACCTCCCACCTGGCATGCTCTGTAGGTTTATATAATTTATTCGGACACTTGTAGAAAGAATGCTAGATACTATTTTCATAACCAAAGTAGTAATTCACGTGTGATAATTACTTTTGCGCAGAAACGTAACAAACCTATCATTAATTTAAAAGAAAATGTTGTTTATATCCCAAGCTTTATTCTAATTCTGTATGAACTAAAAAAATGAGGTTAAAGAGCTATTTCCATTTGGTCACATTCCGTTGAGCCATCGTGCTGTTTCGATATTTTGCTTTCGTTTTCACTCTTTGTTCGTCGAGTTGCTTTGCTGTATTATGGTTATTTATTTTGGTAATATTGCGTAGGCGAAAACTTTGTCAGTATAACCTTATTATTTTCCTTGTTTTCCATTCTTTTGTGCCTCTTATCACTCTATTCTCATGTTTGACACGATTAGATCACGAAAATTGTTCTGGCTCTTCACTAAGGAGCGAAAAGCGTGTGTACTGACAATGAACAGGTAGAATATATTATTACACTATACTTTTTAAATTCTTAGAAATACGTTATAAATCAATGGAAATTGTATACGCTTCCTGGAACCGTGATGAATAACAAGGGCAAAATGTGGATATTAATTCAAAGAGTAAGTCCAAAATGTATAAAGAGACATTCGCATAAAGTCCTTACCAAAAGATTAGTTTCTATTTAACTGAAAAATGACGATTTCTAACTGAAATTTTGAATCTGCCATGTACCTGTCGTAAATTTTTATTAACCTCTTACAAATATATTGTTGCGTTTCTAAGATGTCTACTATCTGCTAAATTAATGTATCACATATAATCACGAATTTTGAAATAGAAAGTTTAGAATACATTGAAAAGTATATAAGCAATACAAATAGAAATAAGTTCAATTACTTTATGATAAAATTTTGAAACAAAAGTGTGATCTGCGTAATAATACTAATGGAATTTTTATAATGACATGCCAGAAAATCACGGTGCCGTTTAGATTTATTTACTTTTTATATCGCATGTTATATTCATAAGCCATTTTTTATACCCCTATTGTGTAATTCTCGAATTAGATACTAACACCACGTTACATAGCGATAGTTATTATAGTACATATCTGTCTTAAATAGGTGTTTCTTCAGTTAAGGAAAGTTTACAGTTGAGAAGTAATCAATCATTTGTTATCGATATTTTAATTAAATATTTCGTTGTATTTGGAAGCCGAAACCACGCGACGGGCAAACAACAGCTGCAAGTGGTAAATTGCACATGTCCTCTCCTTTTCCAAAACTTAAAAAAAAAATTATAATTCTCAACTCCCCTGTGGGCTCTGTATCAGTTTTTAATCCGATAAAAAAAGATGAGGCACTGAAATTTGATGACCTTTCATTAATAAATTAAATCCTAACCAGACCCGTGTACTCGTTTGCAGTTGAAACGTGCTTAACGAACTAGCGCACAGGTGGCGGTCCTCTAGGTGGCGTTGGCAGAATCTTGCAATCCAGCTGTCACCAACCATTCAATATAAAACTTCAACATGTATTAGTAATCATCAGTAATAGGAAAAGTACTTGAAGTCGTAGTAAGGAACTTTAATAATAGTAATAATAGTAATAATAATAATCATAAATAATAATAATAATACACTTATATGGAATTTAATATACCCGCCCGTTGCTCGGTCGTACCGTAACCTTACATTCGTTTTAATTCACATTATTACATCATTGTATCACAGTGTATTATTAACGAGCACATAACGAAATATCTGTCTTCTCATGCAAGTTACCTTCCGATCCTGCAGGTAATCCGGGTCAACGAGCAGAACTCCCTGGAGCTTGTCAATGCGGTCGCCAGACACAACGAGATCTCTGCTGCTCAGGTACAAGGTCAGTTTATTGTTCGGTGATGATTTCTTGAACACTCTGTAACAGAATAATGACTGTGTTAATTTTAAGAATTGTAACAGTTGTATTGTTTTTCTAATTATCAACAAGGCGGGCAGCTGGCGCTTTTAAATGAATATTTAAGGTAAGTAATAGAGAAGATGCATGGAATATTATTTCGTAATACGGAAATGTTTAAAGATTAAAAAAAATAACAATTTCACATTACGATATTTCTACTGAATTCTTCACATTTCTGCCGTCGATCTCTGACAGTACCAAAATTAAACGCCTGAAACACTTTAGGATCAAAGAGAACAGTGTAAGTACAATAAGATATTCTACAGGAGTCTTGAACAGTGGTATACACACATACAGGTTATACATTTCTTGCAGCGTTCAAAGAGCCACAAATCGGAAACGAGTGCAAGGAAAGGTTTACTTGCAAATGTGTTTATTTTAGTTTTTCTTTGGTCACTATGGTATACGGTCTAAATACAATTACACGGTCTTTTCCCAATTAGAGTATGTTAAAGTCGTTTAAAAAGGCAATAGGAGCCTCCACGGCAATTTAAAAAAGCTTTAGGTGAAATTGACAAATCGATAAATATTAATGGTTATTTTTATTTGAAAGAATAATAGTACATACTGAATCTCTGCATCTGTCACAGAATTCCCATAATATTTCTAAACCCTTAGAAAATGTAATTTGTATTGTCGTGCACAATTTGCCTCAAATAGCGCACACATTTGTGCAAACCAAACAAGCTTATCAGTTCTGAAATATCTCGGAGTTGATTCGCCGTACACCACAATTTTTATATCCACTACGGCAACTGTCGGCCACTTCGACCTCCGACTCTCAATAAAGCGAATTCGCCTCGCGTCTCGCATTCCTTCCTTTCTTTGGTAAGGAGGGTAAAACGATTTCCCAGCGGGGCGGGCAGCGTGGGAGGGCGCGAGTGGCCTGCAGGCTTCGACCTAAGAGAACTCAAAAAATCTCTTAGTAGAAAAGAGGAAAAGCCGAAGCCCATTGATTCTTCTCCTCCACAACTCACAGGCATTCTCCGTCTCGTCACGAGCAGTACTCTAAAAAAGGGGCCATGGACCGCGCGCGATCTTCGCTTCCTATTCCTTGTCCTATCCTCACCTCTTACACTGTAACACGCACTACACTACATGCCGGGAGACCGGTCGGGAGCTTAGAGCTTGTCCCGTCTGAGGCAGAGACTCACTTCTAGGAGATACCTGGTTGGGGAAAACCCACTAGCGGACGGTAGGTTGGCGCCGGATCTCGACGGAGGAAAATCACCGCTACCTCACGAGGAAAAAATAATGCACTACACTTACGGAATGAATGACCTTACTAGTTGACACTGAGAACCGACCAACCAAATCCACCTCGTCACCCTTTATTATCCAGTGGCGTATCTAAGCCGGGGTCACGGACGCGATGCCGTGCCCTCTCTCAAGGAAAAATTGTTTTTGAAATTTTACTGAAATAATTCAAAATAATTTCTATATGTAGATTTCATCCCATCCAAAGTAAAATTCTCAATATGAACACAACCGTACTTTTTATATTTCAAGCTGTAAATTAAAAGAGTATTTTTTACATTATATTTATGGTTTCCAACTGAACTTTCTGTCATGGTATCCGTGCCTGCCATTACCAGACTCCACCCTGTCTTTCCCAAGGATCACTCCATTATCCACATACTTACCCCATCGTTACCATTACCCCACACAAAAACTCCACTGCCCCCCCCCCTTCCCTTTGACCCGCGACCCGAATCAAACCATTTCATCCCCACTCTGCCTTTGCTGGTCTAAGTTGACCTATTCATTCTGCTCACTCACTTCACGATTTTACCCCCACTTCTACCTCACCACAACATAACTCCTTTTGTATTTCACTCTGTCCCTACATACCATCCCATTCCATTCCTCCAATCCGAAATAACTCCACTGTAAATTCCCTTCACTGCAATCGTCTTCACACCAAACTCCTCCTCTCTAATCCCACTCCAAACCCGATTTCGTCTATTTAATCCTTTTCCACTCCAACATTCTCCACCTCAACCCTTTTCGTCGCACTCAACCTTCGCACCTCAACCTTTCTCTTTCAGCCAGTCGAGGGATTTTCCTATCGCCATCTTTTCGAACAGAGCCACTTGTAAAAGGAAAGAGAGTAAAAAGGGAAATTGCATCAGAACTTTACGAGGTTTAAAACATTCGATGGAGAAATAACGAAGTCTCTTAGGGAACCGGAGGACAATTAGATCTGCGCAGAGAAAGCTTACAAAAAGACCATTTGCCGCCGGACGTCCACTGCGGGTCCTCAAGGGAAAGTTGTGATTACGCGGGATGCGGTGCGGCGGGTTGGACAGCGAGTAACGTCGCGCTGTGGGTTGTTATGTTCGTAGAAAGTGAAATGCTTAAACATGTTCAGCAGCCTTTGAAGGCCAGCGTCCAATATTGTGGTAATAGCATTATTTCTGTAGTGATTTTTAATCGTTGCACCAACTCTTCATTGGTAAATGTAATTTCTTTTGACCTCTTTATCAAGTTAATTTATCCATTTTATGTTAATAAACATAGATCTGGTAAAATATGGTTTATTTCATGTAATAGAAACGACGCACTTAATCGAAGCATTATGCATAATCGCCGACTCTACGAGTATACATTTTTATTTTGTGTTTTATTATTTATAATATTTAATAGGTATTATGGTTCTCAAAGTAAGTAATTTAACAAATGCTGACTAAATAGAAACAAATCTAAGAAATTGAAGTGAAATTTAAAAATGATGCACAATACATGTTTGTAAGAACGTGGTACCTTGTTTAAGCATTCAAAAATTATTAGTAAACTGCCTTAATTTAAACATCACTTCTACTAATAATACGCAAGGCAGGACCATAATTATGATTTGTTGTTTTGTATTGGTTTTACGCAATATTCAGCTTTCGTGTTCTATATCATTACGTAAATTAAGTCGTCCCTAAAATAAACAACATAAAATGTCATTCATTTATGATTAACTGTCAATCCCACAACTCCTCAGACAATATAAATAATAACTTTCCCACCAGTAGATCCATAAAATGTTCTAAAAGCAAGATACCAGATATTGCATGGTGCCACTAGGCCAACACGACTAACCGCAGAGTCGCTTCGTTAGGCGCGACTTTCCAGAAATGACGAAGGGTTAATAAGATATAATACGTGGATTAAAATACTGCTCCGAGTATGAATTTGATAAAGGCTCACGCTGATGGCGCAAAAACCTACACAAACTGCAGTGTTGAGAGATGAAAGCGAAACTTGTGGATTACGAGACAATCCATTTCACTTTATTTCTGAAGTTAAGATTCTAGGAAGAAATGAAAAAGAGATTTTTTATAGAGGGCAGGACCTAAGATGACAAGAATAAAAATACATTATTTCGCAGTTTCCATGCTAAAACAAAGAGGCGGTTGCAAAAAATAGACAAACTGTGGAAATGCGAGAAGTGAAGTCCTCTTTTGATTTTAATTTACAGATTCATTTCAGTAATGCACTACCTTTATGGCTGTGATTGCTGTGTTTGAACTCCCATACAATTGTAATAAAAAATTGTAATATAAAATTTTGCTGGAGCACAAAGATAAAATTATACTTTGTAATTGAAAATGTAGTAATTCTAATTGGTGATATCTTCATAAAATAGTATAGAAAAGATTTGAAATAAGCGAAAGAGATATCATCACATACTAAATGATTTACGAAGTAATGTCATTTAAAAAAAACGACAGTCCTGAAATTGCGTTGATGGAATAACACGTTTTGTTCCATAACTTATCATTTTTACAGCGCTTATTAACCACGTTCGTATAATGAACTTCAAAATTTTAAATTATGATCCTTTAGATTCATTAAATTTTTTTCCACGAGGTTACATTAACATTCTAGTCGTTTAGAAATTCTCAATAGAAATGTTTACTTATTAAGCTGTCTTAGTTGTGTTGATGTAGCAACGAGCTAATTCTCATTCTTTAATCAGAATTCAGTAACGCGCACTGACTGAGTTGAACATTTTCCTTGAGTATAGAATGCGGAACATTACTATACAAGTCAATCTTATGACCCATCACTAACCTATGCCTGCCCTATATGGTCCAATGCAGCTTTAAATCTCCCATAACAAAGTAAATCTAAATAATTCTAAGAAGTTCCAAAAATGTGGTTAAAAAAAGGAACTAACAATTAAGTATCTTCAATTATGAATATGTAGAAGTGGCCACATGACAGTAATAGAAATAAACGTGAATCCAATGTATTTATTAATACTCCCGAAAGGCAGCAATGCCAAACAGTGTTTTTTAAGAAGCTGGCGCACATGAGACAATGTGTCAAGACGTGGTATTGAGGGGCGTCCGGAGCGGAATTAATCGGCGACATTCTCCAACAATCACTGACCCATTTGCTCCAACTGTCCGACAAGGATTTGGATAAAGGATGTCTTGAACCATCGGATATGTCTGTACTTGAGAAGGGTTGCCAGTTTTGGTGCAGAATTTAATTGCGAATTGCTGCTCTGGGCTGTCTCCATAGCGCATTGACGGGCCTTCCGAGCAGAGTTTTACTCTACACGCGTCATGGCGCTCTAGACGTTTGGAGCCCAACTGCCACACATTGCGATGTGTTGCCAATTCTTCCAATACTGGTCCCAACTGTTGGGTACTCTCTACGTCATATTGTCACGTAAAAAAATGTGACGTATAACTTCACGGAGAAACCTTGTATTGAGTTGTATTGCGTATTCCCCAATCGACTGTGACGTCTGGAATCTAGGCTGTCTGTCTAGAAAGAGGTGCTGTTAATACCTACGAGGGTCGTTTTGGTAATCTTGAATTCCACGAAATGTCCCCCTTTCTTCTACATGCTTTTACCTAACTTTTCGTTAGGTTTATCTGTACTGAAGTGTTAAATTTCCTAACAAACAAATTTTCAAATCTTCAAATAAAACTGAGTTCTCTTTACAATATCACTGCTATATAGAAAAATTACACAGAGAGTATTCGATGATAGATTTTAATTGCACATTGTTCATCGTTTAGTGTTATACATATTTTACTACCTCGAGCGGTACGACAATGTGTCTTTTTGTTCCTCACATGACAGCTTTACAATGCGTGTTTATATTATTTATTTATTTTAAAAAGTGTGCTTGTTTTTCCCGTTTGTAAAAGCAACTATGATTTCGCGTATAAAAAGTACTACAATTTTAAACATTAGTTTAAAAAAACGTAACGCTAGATTTTATGCTCGGAGAAATCCACCACTGACGTCAATGTCAAGAGACCATTGCATTTCAAAAGAAGCCGACATATGTAAAATGGCTGGAGCGGCGTCAACGAAATGGAAATTTACCACGGAGACGGTTATTACGAGCCGATTACAATCGACGCGCGGCGTCGTGTTTCACCAGTGACATCGAGATGCGCCATTTAGTACGGACGGCAATTAATTAAGCGAACACTGCCTCGCCGGCCGCAGACGATTCCTCTGGGAGCGCAAAACTACCCGGCCGCTGCCCGAGCGTTCATTTGCGCTAAATGTGAGGAAGGCGAGATGGTCTATCTTGCGGCGGTGGCAGAAATACGTACATCGCATTTCCGACAAATGAATTGTAGACATTGGATGTGAATCAATAACAGATATTTGGGAATAGGCTTATATTACAAGTGAGTGAGTATTTCGTGTTTCCGTGCGTCAACTTCTTTGAACATTAATCCATTGTGTGTAGTGTAACAACGAGGCGACGGTATTGCTGGGAATTGAACCCCAGCATAGATAACAATATGATGGCTTTCTATTACTTGCTACACAGTAGGGTCTAATTCAATCGTTGCCTTCTAAAGAAGAGTTCTAATGATCAGCATCGGCTTAGGAGGCGAAGGGCGTCTGTTGAGGTAGCTGTAGTCCATCTGACTGAAGGTTCTAGGGTTCGAATCTCGATGACAGGAATGTCGACACCACTTACATATATCGGTCAAATTTAGTCGCTGCCTGGAAAATAATTCAAGCTGGGAACCCCTCCCCAAATTGACATGTAGATCTGCGCCAAATCCCAACATCCAACGAGGAAGGATCATTGCCATCTCCGTTATAAAACATTAACTACAACGAACTAATGACCTTAGCAGTTGATGCACCCGGAATCATTAATAAATCAATCATCAATCTAATGGTTTGCTTCTGAAATCTGTAGTTTTCTGAAGTTTATACGATCAGTGTCATGTGTTTACCGGAAAACAAACGCGCCACGAACTGCGCGCGATCATTTCGTTGTTATTCTTGCCCTCTTATTTTTTCTTTACACACACATACATGACTACCACACATCTTCGGAAGACCAGTGCTTTTATCGTCTACAGCAGGAAACTTGTGAACGGTCTGGAGAGAACGCCGAACCGAACCGATATTCGTGGTTCGCTTTCATTGTAGACCCAAACATAATCCGATTTTTCATAGTAATTCCATTTGAAAGTTGTGTACAGTACATTTTTAACTTAATACCCTTAGAAAGGTCAATTGTAAACGTACAATTGTGTACATTCTGTTTGTTATGTTCACTTAGGAGAAGTAGAAAATTAAAATTCCATGACGAGGTAATAGGTAAAAATGAGGATATTCGCTTGAAAGGCCGTCCAATAGCAAAAAGCACTTCATTCTCGCACATATTACGCCCGCGATTCCAGGAACAGAGATGAAAGGTACGGCAGGTTTATTGCCCGAACGAACGATGATGTCCTCATATTGCAGGCAACTTTATGCTCGTGCAGAATACTCGGGCCCGTGCTCGTGCACGTTCCCCACTCTCGTGTTCAAATGGGCGATGAAAATAGAGCGGAAGCTCCATTGAAAGAATTTGCATATTCGCATGTTAGTTTACGATGTGCAAACAATGAACGGCTGTTACAGTTACCATTTATATTTCATATTTTGAAGCACATTAGGGGGGGGGGGAAGGTAAGGGGGGATCGAAAATATAAGGGCAGAGGCGTTGGTGCGGACGATCTTCTGTGGCGCTGTTTGATTTCAGGTGCTGAGGAGGCAAAGCACTGGAAGGAGACGGCGGGACGCCCGCACCAGAAAATAATATAGCTAAAATACACGTCGTATAGATTAGAAGGTACTCGGCTTCTGACGGCAGGTTTTTCCCCCTTCAGGGGTTTTTTCCTGAGCCGTACCTTATGGTCTCTTTTCCGCGGCTTTGATGCGATGGAGAGACCATTTGGGGTGAATACCAGAATTCGAAAGATTAGAACGCGAAAGGATGTAGGTATTGTAATGGCTTAAAGGCCTTCGGCTTAGCCACATAGGATCAAGTAAGCTAATTTGTCTGTAATAATTACCTATTAAATAAATAAATATTTTGAAGCTGAGATCGTAGAATGTGCAATTTTTTTATCAGAAACTATCTTTACGATTAAGCTCACAAAACTTTGAGGACATAGAAAATATGTATTAAACACAGCTCGGCATAGCAATTAACATGCGTTAAATATATTAAAAACAGCTATAATGAATTGAATTACTATTAAGGATTTTCTACGCCGCTTGTTTATGAAATATCAACGATGATAATTCGCGTATACGAACAAACATAATTATCCATTTTAATTCAGGAATATCGAAATAACTCCAGAAAGTTGAATCGTTAAAAAATCACGGAACAAAACTTCAATTTTTTTAGGGAAAGCACACCTGAGATATTTCACTTATTTTCGTACAATTGATTTACTGGATATTTTCTTTTATTGTAAATCTTTTGTAAACTTTAATTTAATGTACATATCATTGAGGCTGCTCTTCAACTCGTGCACACTAAAAAAGCCCGCATAATTCTGGAAAAATAAAAACTCCAAACGTAAGACGTATATCTGATGTAATTAGTTATTATAAACAACAGCTTTCAATTATGGACGTGCATTGCATAAGACGCGAATGTATCTTTACATCCTACAGTATGCAAGTACAAGCCAACGGGTATCCCACATTATAAATCTCTAAATCTTCATCAATAGTTTCGCTTTTTTTTATAGAAAAAAGTAACAGTTCTCTCTGTATTTAGTCGACAACCCCCGTTTAAAATAATGACCACTAAAAGGAAAACTATCATAACTTCAGAAGTACGGCGTGGATTTTATATTTTAAAATTTTCAACAAGTAATTTGTTAACATCGCAAAACGCAACTCGAAGTATTGGAATAGGATGTAGTTGAGTTGACAATGGCGTGTACTCCAGAGATCACTCAACCCTGCAGCCATTGTGGCCGCCCACGGAGTCCCCTGCGGAGGGGATTAGAAGCCGTCGGGAGCGGAGGACGTGCCCCGGGCGCGTGGGCGATCCACCCGTGATGAATTTCGGCGGATTACGTGCGGCGCTTCACAATTAGAGCGCGTCCGAACGTAATCGGGTCCCTCAATCCCTCGCTCTCTGCCCTCTCGCTCTCTCCCCTCGTTGTCTTTCCCCTCGTCTTTCTCCTCGTTCTCTTTCCCCTCGTTCTCTTTTCCCTCGTTCTCTTTCCCATCGTTCTCTTTTCCCTCGTTCTCTTTTCCCTCGTTCTCTTTTCCCTCGTTCTCTTTTCCCTCGTTCTCTTTTCCCTCGTTCTCTTGCCCCTCGCTCCCTTGCCCCTCGCTCCCTTGCCCCCCTTGCGTTAAGCTCCGAGAATGTTGCTAGCTGGGTAGACACGTAATTCTGGCACCACAAGATATTGCACCACAAAAACGTGCTAGTTCGTCACGCTCTTCTACACAGTTTACACAGCCCGTGAATATCCACTTCGCCCCAAAACGAGACTAGGCGAATTCGGATTATAATTTTGACCACTCTAGCGTTTTACAAACAAATTTATTTTACGGCTCACATGAAGATAGTGTTAGCACTGATTTGAGAGAAATGCAAGACTACACGTGGCCATGTAATTAAGCACAGTCGAAGCACATGACTTGCGTCAGTGACTTGTAACTAATACACGATGTCATGCTGACAGGACTGTTTCATTAGCACCTTTGAATGTTGAAGATCACCGCACCGCAACAACCAAGATTTCTTGGATATTGGCAGAATGAATGAAAAAGGAACTGTAGCCTTGTCGCCATTGTCTCGTGCAACTATCTCGACTGCCTGTCTGATACACACTCATTCTCTGCACGACCGTTTCCGTCGCGACCGTTTGGAGAATCAAAAAGCTTTCTGGGAAATATATATAACTCTTTTTTGCATCAAAGTAGTTTGGAGAAAAGAAAGGTAATTTTTGTTTTATTCAACAGCATGACTCCCGCGACTCTTCGGGTCGAAGCGTTGAGTCAGTAGCTGTTGAGTCGGTCGTCTTAGTTTCCTCGACCATCCAGGTTGGCAAATGGTCTGTTAATTAAACAAATATTCTACACTTCATTATGCCTGTAGGGACTTTGTTGTTTTTTAATGTTGCTCTCTGGGGCGTAACGTCCAGGTGGTCGGAAGGACCGCTTGTCTTTCAAATTAAAGGCACATTATTTAATTTTGAAAATCGTAAAAGTAATTTATTTTCGTTGCTCTTTCAGCCCAAGTTGATTTTCGTGTTATCCTGAATTAAATTCTTAACCCAGTGTTCTCTAGAGGCTTACTGCAAGTTTGCAGTTTAGAAACTTACATAATTAGATATTTAATTTTTTTCTTCAATTTTTTTCCACTGATAGATCAAACAAATTTAAGAAATGCCGCAAGTTTTAATTTTCGTTGAGACCTCCGAATTTTCGAAAATAGCAAAAGTTATAAATAATACTAGAAGTATGCTGTTTTGGCCCCACTAGTTTTATTAAAATACGAAACGTACAGCTGACAGGTATTTAATAAAGGGTGCAGTACTTTAAATAATCGAATGCCTTTAATGAAGATGAATTTGAGAATGAGGCTTCAAATATTTATAGTAAAATGTGTTTATACAATAACACAATTTCTCAAGACCGATACACATGCTAGGAAAAAATGTTAATTTATCACTGCTATTTTGCTTTGAGAGACTAGGATTCCAGTTTCAAAGTGAAACAATGAGGAAGACGATACATCAGTACACGCAGTTATTAAAACAAAGCACTCTCACCTTACACACTTCGACGTTGGCAGCGCAAACTTGACAAAGTTTTGGCTAAGTTTTGGCGTTACGACCTTTCTCAGGGCGGGATGCATTTCGCCGCGAGGAAGGTTGCAGTATGACAGCCGAAATACTGTCAAGTCTATTTCGGACACGGTGTCTCTCGGCTAGACAAGTAGACCTTGACGCGGAAACCTAAGCTTTCATTTTACTCTCACCTTTATCCGTGAAATTGGTTGGTTGATCGATTGATTAAGTGATTCCAGGCGCGTCAGCAGTTGAGATCATTATTCTCGTAAATGTAGGGCATGTTTTTTATTGCGTGATCTTCCCCCGATGAATGCTGATATTCTACTTAGACCTACATGGGGGCTAGCAAAGATTTCCCCAACCAGGTGTCTCCATCAGTGAAGCACCGTCCCAGCCGGACACACTCAAAGCGCAGATTATGTGTTGGTGTAATGCATGTGAGTGTAAGCGTTTGTAACTAAGGGATAAAAATAGGATAAAGAAGAGGAAGGTAAGATCGCGCGCGGTACTTGGCCTGTTTGTTAGGGTACTGCTCAGGCATTCAACTAATATTTATCGAAAAAAACACGAAAATCTACTAATCAGAGCAACCGACTGCTAGAATTCTTCTCCAGGCCGCGAATGAACTCGACCCAGCAATCTATTGTCGCAAATCCTAGCACCGTCGGTATTAGAAGATGGGACCCCTCTGTCAGAGGCACTGCAGTGACATATTTTGATGCTCTGAGCCTCAACTCCCGGTGTGGAATTGATAACAGTCACTTCCCACAGCTTACAAATCCATGTTAATTAGTGTTATTACGATAGTGTTTCAAAACAAAACTCTTCTCAGAGATCAGCATCTCCGCTCGCGTTCTTTGTTTACGTTTTGTTTCCACCTCGCGATTACGGGGCAAATGGAAAAGAGTAAACACGGGTTGTAGTGCTCGTGTCGGCGATCGCCGGCGAGGCGGACGTGCTGAAGGCGTGCGGCACGCGAGGGCCCCCGCCTTCGAAGGCATCGATTCAGCGCCGTCCGATGTAGGTCGCGGTCAAGGCGAAGGGACTCATTATTGCAGCGCGCGGTGAACCGACCGCTTGCTGGTTGGTTAGTTGTTAGTGATTCCAGGTTCGTCAACTACTAAGGTCATGAGTGCCGTAAGTGTAGTGGATGTTTTTGCTTGGGCGGTCGCGGTGAACTTCTGCCGCCGGATGGCGGGATCCAGCGCCGACCTACTTTCGACTAGAGGGTTTTCTCCAACTAGGTGTCTCCCACCAGCGGGGAACCGCCCCAGCCGGGACAAGCTCTAAGCTCCCGACCGGTCTCCCGGCATGTGTGGTAGTGTAGTGCGTATGCGTGGATGTGTAAGTAAGGGATGTGGAGATAACAAGGAAGGAGACATCGGGCACGGACTGTGATCCATGTGTAAGAGTACTGCTTCCCCATTCTTTTGGTGTTGATAGGAGAATCAGAGCAGCCGGTCGCTAGAATTCTTCTCCAGATAGCGGCTGAGTTCGATCTAGCTATGAAGCTAGTGTCAAAATCCTGCCACAGAGAGTGGAATCCTAGGATGTTCCAGTCAGAGTCAGTGCATTGACATCAGTTAATGCTCTGAACCATTTCTGTCAGACCACCCGCTCCCGTGCACGCCCTCGTCGCGCAGGTAGAGCATTGCCTACCCCGTAATTCAAGTTTGCACGCCGAAATATGTAACTGCGGTGCGACCTAGCGGTGTGTTTTGCTAGGTAATGTTGCCGCTATCGTTACCATTAAAGCAGTTCTTGACGACGATCTCGTTATTGCAGGCGATGTCATAGTTATCGTTGTCATCGTTGTTGTAGCCTTCGTCGTCGGTGTTGTGACCGTCGTAGTCGTCGATATCGTTGTTGCAGTTATCGTCCTTGTGGTCGTCCTTGTAATTATCACTATTTTCATGGATGACGTGGTCATCGTCGTTGACGTTATCGTCGTAGTCAAAGTTGTCATCGATAGTTCCTTTCATTAATGTCCGTGTTTTTCGAAAATGTGTATTGGCACGACGTGGGGCGGGATTTTTCGAAATTGAACATTGGCACACATTCATCTACGAAATGTTTTATTGTGAATTTTAGGATTTGGTACCGCAATTGCTAACAACACTACAGATGAATTTTTGACTCTTATCCTTGCAGAACGTGAACTCAAAGTAAATTAATGGCCGAAAAAGGGTTAGAGAATATTTTTGAAATACAAATAAAGTAATATTTTGGTGCTGAACATTTACGAGAATTGAATCGATAATACCAACAGTTACTATATTTGTCATGTAAATATTTATAAAGACCTTCGTTGTAATACGATGAGAGACCCTTCAGCCAAACTCGAGATATTAAAATCTTCGAATAGCGGAAGTTTTGCTGAGGCCGGTGCAGCTTATCTTGTAACTGCCCCAAGGCATTCAGCTCCAATCTTTACTTAGGCAAGTCACGAGAGCGCCAGCGCGAGGTCTTCCGCGAGATGGACTAGCGCCGGGAGAAGTCTATTCCTGGCGCGCCGAGAGCAAACGGGAGCGAGGCAGGGGCGAGGAAGTAGGGGCACGGGACGGCGCGGGGTGGTGGTGCGGCGCGGGGCGGTGGGCGCGGGGTGGCGCGCCGAGGCGGGGCGGGGCGCGGGCGGGTTCGGGGCGGGGCGCGGGAGCGGGCGCGGGCGGGGCGCGGGCGGGCGCGGGGCGGAGGCGCGGGCGGGGCGCGGGCGGGGCGCGGGGCGCGGCCGGGCCGCGGCGCGGGCGCGGCGCGGGGCGCGGCGCCGGCGCGGGGCCGCGGCGCGGGCGCGCGGGCGCGGGGGCGCGGCCGCCGGGGGCCCGTGCGGCGCAAATCATCCCCCGCGGTGCGTAGGTATTCCTGGCTGCGCGCCGCAAAACGCCGATCGAGGCAGCCCGCGCCGGCTGAGCGGGTTGCTGAATGGGCGGGAGGCGCCGGGGCTGATGCACGCGCGCGCCGCTAATGGGCTATTTCCGAGCGGCGGCGCGGCGGATATCGGCCGCGGAGCGCGCAGCGCGAGAGGCGGATCGCGGGCGCGGGGCGGCAGGGCGGGGAGATGCGTGATGGAGAGGGTGTAGCGGGAGCAGGGTGTAGCCGGGTCACGAGAGTGGACCTAGATGTAGAGCTAGACGGGGTGAGAAGAACGGACTAAGATGTGAAAGGCATAGAGGTTGGGAGTTATGTTGGGAGGGATGTTAGCGAGGCAGGGAGGGTGTGGAGGGACGGCGAGTGTCGAAGGAGTGGGGAGGGGAAGCAAATTGTAAATAGGAGTGTGTTGATGAGAAGCCAGATGGGCTATCTTTAGCGGGGGCGGGGAAGAGTGAGGTGGGAAGGGAGAAGCGGGGTCGCAAAGGTGAAGCGGGGCCACTAATGTGGAGCTGGGCGATGTGGGAAGAGTGGAGGAGAGAGAGGAGGGTGTAGCATGGCAGGGAGGGAGTAGGTACAGGTCGAGAGTGAAGCGGACTAGGGAGAGCGGAGAGGAGTGGGAAGGGTGAATCAGGAATGGTGTGAAGGGACGGCGACAGTCGAACATGTCAGGCAGGGTGGAGTGGGGAGGGGAGGGTGAGGATGTTCGTTGTGGAGAGGTGCGAAGCGGGAATAGTGCAGCGGTGTGGAGGCAGAATGGGAAGAGAGGCGGTGGCAAACGGAGTGGGAAGAGTAGGATGGGGAGTGTAGTGCGAGGTGAGGAGGGTGTAGCTGGGCGGGGAGGGAGTAGTAAGGCGAGGAGTGGGTAGCGGGACGGGGAAGGGCTGGGCGAGAAAGAGTGGAGTTGATAAGAGCCTGGAGGTAGGAATTAGAGATTAGGTGGGAAGGAGCGACGTTTGATTGACGGGATGGGGGAATTAAAAAAAAGGTTGTGGCAAAAGAGATGCGAAGGCGGATAACTGTAAGCTGAGGTGTACGGAGTTAGGAGAATCGGGGAGCTCGGGAGGCCTAAGCAATGCGAAAGAGCGAGTCGGGGCTGGGTAATGCGGAGCGATTGCAAGTCCATGCAGAACGGATAATGTAGTGGGCGAGTGCTTTGACCGGATCGGGGAAATTGTGCGACCAGACAGAACGTGGGGCGGAGCTGTCAAGAGGACAGCTGAGGGGCGAGGTCTGCTGTGGGGAGGGGGCAGCGAGGTTATGGTAGTGGCGAAAGCTTTCCGGGAAGCGAGTCTGTCTGATTCAGGGGTTGAGCGTGCGGATAGCCTGGGGGCGAAGCGGCACGTCCTATTCAGGCTCGAGATTGCGAGGCGGTTGCACGAGCAGAACTGGCGGGAAGCGTGAAAGCAAACGTGATGGGGGGGAGGCGAGGATGGGAACATAGTAGCAAGCGCAAGCGTGATGGGATGTGTAAACGAGGATGCGAGAGAGTCGGGAGGTGAAGGTGCGAACGCAGCGTGGAGAAGGGAGATGCACACGTGGCGGCAAGAGATGGAGTGAGCTGGTCGGGATGTGTGGAGACATACGTAACGTTCGTGGTGGGAAAGGCTCTACGGATGGAGCGAGCGGCGTATCGGGGCAGGAGCATTTGCACGCCCCGGCACCGCGCCCAACTGTTGGGGCGTAGCTGGCGGCCGTTATGCGACTGCGGTGGTTGGTGGCGGTCGGACGGTTACAATGGCGCTCGTGGCGGTGGTTGCGGGAGCGTCGGTTGCGGGAGAGGCGGTTGCGGGAGAGGCGGTTGAGGGAGAGGCGGTTGCGGGAGAGGCGGTTGCGGGAGAGGCGGTTGCGGGAGCGTCGGTTGCGTGAGCGTCGGTTGCGTGAGAGGCGGTTTCGGGAGAGGCGGTTGCGGGAGAGGTGGTTGCGGGAGAGGCGGGCGAGGAGGCACATTAGCGCGCAGCGGGAGGGAGAGGGGCGGGACGCACCAAACGGTAGTAGTAGCGGAAGCGGTGGCAACTGACGAATATTGTGATAGACTGTAAACACTGTGTGAAGCAGTAAGAAAGGTATTAGGTGAAGAAGAAATCTATGGAAGCGATCCGAAGGTGAGGGGTGATATGGTGGATTAGATTAAATGGTGATTTATGGGTGATTTGTACCGTGAAGCAGGAACGAAACGAGGTTACGGATTGGATGAGGAAGCTATAAAAACAAACAACAGTTGCAGAATAATTTCGGAAAAATTATGCGATTAAAGTATGTAAGAGGATTTTGGCATAAAGTCGTGGGAACTATATCTTTTTTTGAGAATAAGATCACGGGTGGAAAGTTTAAAATATGCACATGAAAGTTCAAGGAATGAACTAAATGCATGAACATTTAAGATCACCCCAAAATTGGGTTTTCCCATATTTATTAAGGTATGTATTTGAAATGACAGTTTTGGCTTCATGTTCCAAAGCATTATAGCATAGAAGTCAGTTAACCACAATATTCAAGGAGTATTACTCGTACATATCCATTCTAGAGGCTCGATTACGCAGATGCTCGTCTACAGCACGTGCCACATCTGCCTGCACACTCACAGACCGTCACTTACTTTGCTGATCATTGTTTGCTTCACGTCCACGCAAGAACCTTCCTGCCCATCTCAGAACTGTCCGGCAGTATGAACAGAATGTTCCGGTTGTAACATTCTCGGGCATTTCCCTCATGGAGAACGGCTTTCTTGGTGTTTGAGCGCTGCTATTGCATTCATCCCACACGGCAGCAGTCAGACAACTGATTTCACATTCCTCTCTGTACAAATAGAGACCCACGCATATCCATCTGTTGTGAACACACATTAGAACAGTATTTAATTCACGCGACGAATAAAATTGAATAGTCTCTCAACATTCCTGTGAGAAAGAAATAATTGCCAAGACATCTGCTCCAACCCTCGCATATACCACTGTCTGGTTCGAGACCCAACAATGACGGATTTTCGCCACTTATCCTGAGGAGAATTTATCGCTGGCTGTCCTGGAAGATTGTTTTTCGTGGTTCTCAAAACCAGGCGAATTCCACAGCAACACCCTAACAAACGCGTCATGGGCCGCGCTCGATCTATCTTTCCTCTCCCCTATCCTATCCTCACCCCTTACTTACACACACTTCCATTTACACGCACTACACTATTACACAAGTCGGGAGCTTAGAGCTTGTCCCTGCTGAGGCGATGCTGCACTTAGAAGATAACTGGTGGCAGAAATCTCGCAGGTCGACTTGTGAGTGGTGCCGGATCTTAGTTTCCAGTGGGTAACACAACCACCTGCAGTCACCACGCTGCAGTCACTATGAGCACTACACTCACTGGAGCAATGATGGAAGTAGCTGAGGCGTCCGGAAATACGATACTCCATTTCAGTGATCCAGCTGTGAATATTTGAGTGGGTCCGTAATGTCAGCGGCAACCCGAAATGCCTGTACGACTGTGCTGCCGGCGTGCCACAACAGTAGTGAGAAGGCCAGGGCTGTTTGAAGCGGAGTGGTGGGAAGGGGTGGGGGCGGGGGGCCGTCGCCGGAAGTGTCGGCGAGCGGAACGGTGCTTCGCCAGCGCCTGCGCCGGCAGATTGCGGAATCAATGGGCGGCGCGCCTCCGACGATGCTTTGCGGGCGCGGCGAGGGCGATAGAGGAAATACGCGGCTACAATGGCTTCGGGACGGTTCGTGGGACATTGGTGGAAGCCGCTGGGAAAGACACAGGCTGGATGAATAACTGTCATGAAGTTTTACTGTGGGGAACATTATATTATTGGGTGAACACTGCGAGTATTCAGTACTTTGGAAAATGTATGTATTTGGCATTTTGGGGCGATTGGCCAACTTAGTCAGTAGCTATGGGTGGCCCCAGTTTAATTCTCAAGGAGGTAAGAGACGCGAGTGGCGAACATGACGTATTCCCTTCACCATAACTATTAAGATCCGCCTGCCTGAGATTTTCTTCGTCACACAGCTACAGAAACTCAGACGATTTTAAAGGAAAACGTCTACTATTATTTTTGCTTAAACAGGGAATCCTACTCAGCTACATAGCTAGTACAAGGCTTATGAGCTATCCTAAAAGCACTTTTGAAAATTGTTTTAAAAGCGATAGTAATTTCAACGGAACCTCACCTTCAAACAATTCTGACAACTCGTGTTGTGAAGAATGAGGAATACAACGTCCATGAGGATATCGTCGTATAAAACCTAGCATAAAAAACAACTAATTAAGAATTCGAAAAATCCGCACCATCTTAAAGTTCGAAAATGCATTGTTTCCAGAGGTTTCCTGGATGATAGTCTTCTCCACACCATGCTCTGTGCACTTCTATTTCCTTCCTTTAAATCTGTTTGATGCTGATCGGGGTCGTAATTCTCTGTCAGTAGCAGCAGGGTTACAGAGCTATGTATTTCGGTATCTTATAAATGGTCCAAAACCATTATCTTTCCTTAGCGTATTATGTATTGTGAAACGATTTTTAAATTGGTGCAATCTTTGTTTCTCATTTCAAACTTCGGATAAAGGAAATGGGATATGCTTATGAACAGAAATGATTTTGGCTATGGCTTGGAGAACAAAGCTGCTGCAAGATGATGTAACTTTCAGGAAATAATTGTTTATTTGTAGAGTAGACTGTTCTATTTTCTTCCTACATATTTAATTTTAATACCTTATTAATACATTTTTCAAATTGTTCTATTGTACAGTGTATAATGTAAAGCTAAGGAATATCCAATGAAGAAATCAATATTATGAAAAATAAGTTGCTAATTAATAAATAAAACAAGAAGTACAAATTGCCCCACATCTTACCTGTTTAAAATCTTTGATTTCCTTCTTTAATCCAAATATTATGTAGAAACAGAGTGTGAATCGCACTCATTTTACCCTTTCGGGTTTCCTGATTTAGTAATTGCTTGGGGAGTCACGATATCTCCAGGGAATTGTATCTAAAATTGCAAAGAATCATTGACCTTTGGGCAAGATGTTAAAATAATTCAAATGTTTCATACTTCAAAGTACAACATTTAAATACAAATAATACAGTAAATTTGTAATTTAATTTCGTAGTTGCTCCTTGTGGCAGGAAAGAAAACTATCTGACGTAAAAGAACATGACACATTGTGAATTCTATTATAATGTAAAACCAACTGAATAAATGTTACTCAGATATTACTGCATATTGTAAAGGTACATTATCTATTTGTGTATTTCACGAGTTCATCGTCTGTTCGTGAGTAACTCTCCTTTCGTTGGTAAAGTATGTGTTTATTGTCTTAATTAATAAATTAATATTGTTATTTTTGGTTTGGCAAATAATTGCTAATAGAGGTGAGACTATTAGGTGAGCTGCGGAGAAAGGAGTTTCGGGGTTTCGTTGCCAAGAAGCCGGTGAGGTCGACGGTAGGATTGGAACGGGGAGGGCAGGTCGCCGTTGTGGACACGATTTCTCCGCCCACGAGAAGCGTGCGACGGCGGGCGCTCCATTAGCGGCAGGCACAACGAGGGCGGCGCGAGGGCGAGAGCGAGGGCGGGGAACGACGCGACCTCATCTCAGCGCCAATGGACGCGGGTGGCGGCTTTGGGCGCTGTGGCGGCGGTGAGACCGGCGACGCAGGTGGTGACGGAGGAAGAGAAGGTGGTAGAAGCGGCGACGGTTTCGGCGAGGGTTTTGGTGACGGTTTCGGTCGCGATGACGGAGGCAGTCACAGAGGTGGTGTCGGAGGCAGTGACGATGACGGAAGCGGTGTTGATGGAGGTGACGTAGGCGATGATGGAGGTGATGACGGAGTCGAAGGCGGTGTCGAAGCCAGGGTGGCGAGGCCGGGTCGGAGGGCGGATGTCGGAGGCCGGTGTCGGCGCGGCGCTTTCGGGAGCGTGTCGGAGGGCGGTGGACGGAGGCATGTCGAGGCGGTGTCGGAGGCGGTGTCGGAGGTTGAGGCGTGTCGAGGCGGTGTCGGAGGCGGTGTTGTCGGAGGCGGTGTCGGGAGGCGGTGTCGGAGGCGTGTCGGAGCGGTGTCGGAGGCGGTGTCGGAGGCGGTGTCGGAGCGGTGTCGGAGGCGGTGTCGAGGAGCGGAGGCGGTGTCGGAGGCGGTGTCGGAGGCGTGTCGGAGTGTCGGAGGCGGAGTGTCGGAGGCGGTGTCGGAGGGCGAGGTGGCGGAGGCGGTGTCGGAGGCGGTGTCGGAGGCGGTGTCGGATGCGGTGTCGAGGCCGGTGTCGAGGCGGTGTCGGAGGGCGGTAGGTGTCGGAGGCGGTGTCGGAGCGGTGTCGGAGGCGGTGTCGGGAGCGGTGTCGGAGGCGGTTTCGGAGGCGGTGTCGGAGGCGGTGTCGGAGGCGGTGTCGGAGGCGGTGTCGGAGGCGGTTCGGAGGGGCAGTAACCGCAGAGACCGCAGCGCTCTTATTGCTACTTCCCCCATGTCAACACGATAGGACTCTTGTCGACGCTATATTTGGAGATAAAGGCAGAATCCCGACCACACGTACATGCTGTTATTTCACAATGGAAGACAGGAAAGGGGTATAGAAGAGAAGTTGTCATAGTTCAAAGAACGAAAAAAGAGAAATGAATATAAAGGGCAAAGCTTATTTTGATTGAATTATTTTTCGGGTGCGTCGACTGCCCAATGTCTCTAGTCCCGTACGGGTAGTGCATGTTTTAGCAGGGAGGTGACCTTTCTCCCGCTCGATAGCGAGAGGTTAGCTTGTGGATGTGAGAGAAAAGTGAAGGCTGAGCGAGAAGAGGGGAAAAGGTAGAGGGGTGCAAGTCGGGAGAGTCGGGTCAGGGAAGAGGTGTTACAAGGAGGAAGCCCCGATGGGGTGGAGGGAGAAGTCGCCACATTTCTTAACCGCAAGATGGGGAGAGGCAGGGTGGAGTGGGTGAATAGGCGAGTCGGGGCGGGGAGGTGCGGGGCAGGGCTGAGCGGGGCCGTGTGGGCGGGAGGCCGGGGCGGGGCGGCGGGCGGACGTCAGCTGCGAGGCCGGTGTGCATTTGCGAGCCATATATATGCGCGAGCACCTGCCCGCGGCATCGATCTGGGAACACCTGCGGGGAGGGCAGGGCGGAGAGTGGAGGGCGGCGGCAGCGCGCAGCGGCACCAGTCAGCAGCAGCGCGGTAGGCCAGCGACCATCCGCCCCTGCAGCAACCTCACCCTCACAGAACGAGCGCCCTCATGCATTGGCATGCGCTTGTTTTATTATTATTATTATTATTATTATTATTATTATTATTATTATTATTATTATTAATACTATTATTTTCATTATTACTATTATTATTTTTACAATGGAGTTTAACGCATTTGTAACGTTTTGACCGAATGTACTATAAACCCAAGAATGCAATTAAACTAATCATTTATTGATTGATTATTTTGTGTTCAGACGTGTTTAGTACTATGAGGTTTAGTCCCTTAAGTATAGTGCAAGACGTGTACCATGATTACAAAGTAATATGCACGCCCACTTGATATCCGATTCTGCCTTAATAGTCGATCCCCCTTCCTGGAATCCCTCCCACCCGGGATATAAGTGTTATAGCCTGGTCAAGCACTAAGTTTCCGGCTTCTGTGTGGTAGTGTGGTGCATGTAGGTTATGTGGGCGTGATATGCCTGAGGAGAGGAACATAATGTGCGTTTTGTGGTCCGTTTGTTAAAATACAGCCCGGCATTTGCCTGATGTTAGTCGGAGAAAGATCCGAATATGGAGGATTGGAGCTTTCTGTCGCTAGACGTCTCCTCCACATGGTCGAATGAATTCGACCTAACAGTAGAGTCAGAATCAAAAATGTACCACCGTCGGAACTAGGACGCTGGGATCTTCTGACAAGAGATGCTGCAGTAGCAACTGCAGTAATATTGAGATATCTTAGTCAGTTCTACCAAATATTCTTATTCATACGTCAAATACCTGTATCCACACTGCATGCATCATATTGGGTAGCACAAGGTACTCACGTGATCGATTGTTTATTGTTTCGGGGTGCATCAACTTCTATAGCATTACGCCCATAAGTGTAGTGGATGTTATAGCCCGGTAGCTAAAGGTTTTCCTTATGAAGTGGTACTTGGAATTCAACGCCATCCTACACTGCGTCGGGTAGATTTCCTCTTCGAGGTTATTTCGAACCGGATTCAGTAACAGAGCCTTAAACAAACAAAGTTTCACGCTCAACTTGCGACCTTGTCATTTCCTTTGCCCATTCCCATTCCTATACTCAGAGTAGTTGAGCTACAGGGTGATGCTCTTTCCTGAGATGATAAAAAAATATCGAAGACGTACTGCAGGTATATATAAACCAGAGCACGGTATAAGCTGAGGCGTAATTTGAGAGTGATGTAAACGAAGATGTAAACCTCAGAGGGCTTGATCCAAAGAATCGTGTCTGCCTGGGTCACCCGTGTTTTACACACGTGCTCTGCATAGGGAGCAATTTTTCTGGAAGTGTGAAGATGCAATGTAAAATAAGGTTAGAGATCCGATGTTAGGTAAAATCCTTACTGCAAAAGATCCTAAAACGACTTAAAGTGAGTTCATATCTAGGTAGTTACGTTGTGTGAAGCAAAATTAATGTGCTTATTGAACCGTATATTCCTAATTGGGTATTTGAAGTTTGTAATTAATCGATGGTTGGACCGTTTGGACATTTGCACTTAGTTCGTCTTAATATTTTTATTTTTTTTTACATACTGCAGATTCTAATTATTATTTGGGGAAATATTTACTTTGTGGTACCAAATGATGTTCATTGGCCCAGTAAGAATTGAATATTCTAATTGCATTGAAAATTATTCAGGAAAGAAGCAATATATTGCATATTGTTTTATTTATATTCTAAACAATTTTCGAAGCTTTTTCGTTGGAAATCAGAATAATGGGATGTAAAATAACGAAGATGAACACAAAAATATTTAAATGCACTAATTGAGTCCACACTTATGTTTTCTCATACTGTCAGTCCTGATTTTGAAATAATTAATACAAAAGTTAGGAATATCTCAAACCTGTTTTTAATATTTTCCCGACATCCACCTCGTCCGTATTAGTGTTTAACACGCGCGCTGTAATGATGACTACGCATTAACCAGGGTGAGGCGCGGCTAGGGGTGACGCGCGCCATCCCGCCACGCCACTCGTCTTAATTACGGCGTCGCTGCGGCAACAGCGTGCGCTTCCGCCTCCACCGCCTTCGGTCTACCTGCGTCACCCCCTCTCCACCCGCACCTCCCCGCCACGGGGCCGCGTTGCTTCCGCGGCGGCGGTAACAACGGCGTTAAATTAACGGGCAAATACGCGCGGCGCGCGATGCTTTTGTTTTTCGCTCGGTGGCGTCGAGCTCTCCGAACGCCCCCATCGCACCGCTCCCCATCCCATCCCATCCCCAGCTCCCCCTTTGTTAACCCCCACCCCCACTTTCACCCCCACCCTTCTCTCCGCGCGGAGAACCACGCTTCCCGGCGACCGCAGTCTGAAATATGCTCCGCGTTCGGCTCTTGTTTTCGCGAAAGAGTGAACTTGGATCGCGCATTGCTGCCTGAGATTGCGCCGGCGTCATCTGGGGAATCCATGATGCGGCGGCGCGAGTTTGGGTGAAGAAAACGGGCCGAGTTTGGATATCGGCTTTTCGACTTCGAGCGAATGCTCCGACAAATTTTAGGCAAAATGTGGTGTCTATCTACAAGTTTGAGGGCTGTATCTTGGAAGTCATTTACTACAACCTCCAATTCACGGATCTCCAAAGGGGGGTGATATCGACTCCTAGGGGCGGTTGATATGTAGGTTTAGTGGATGATAAAGGGTTCATTTGGGAGTCCAGGGTTAGATATTTACCGGCGACTGATCTGGATAATTAGTTGTTTTCTGATATTTAGTATTTGTTTCCGAAAAGTGTTCGTATAATTAAGTCAAATTTGCTCTTCTGGAACGTAATAATATTTGCAAGAATTAAAATCGAACTTTTGTGCATTTAGAATCTGTGAGTTTGTTTCCGGTATTCGCCTCTTGTTGATCGGAGAAACAACGGAAAACTACCGGTCAGATTTGCCGTTCACGAGAATTCTCCTCCAAAGCAACTGAATTCGATCTAACTAGCTACTGCCGAAAACTCTGCCATTGACGAAACGTAGGATCTCCCGGTTAGAGGCACTGCTGTGACATCAATCACTGAGTCACCTAAGCCGGAAACATTATGGAATTCTGGAAGTACGTCTTGTGATGATGAAGTATTTCATTGTCACGTCATGGATTTTAGTATTGCTATTCAATTGTTGCTGTAGTCAAATATAAACCATAAACACTGAAAAGCTCTCCTGGTATGGACATGGTATAGACATGCATATTGAAATAAAGAGATCTGGAAACAATCAGAATATGGCGCTCTAGTAGGCAACGATTATATAAGACATTCAGAGTCTGGCACAGTTGTTGGATCGGTCACTGCTTCTACAATGACATGTTATCACTTTTTTAGTGAGTTTGACCTTTGGCATTACTGCGACCGCAAAAAGATCGAGCAGGAACGGGGAGGAGAATCAGTAACCGTGACAGAAGTGCAACCCTTTCGCAAATTGCTGTAAATTTCAATTCTGGGTCACTAGAAGTGTCAGTGTGCGAACTATTCAACGAGACACTATGGATATGGGGTTTCGGTGCCGGGGGACTACTCGTGTACCTTTGATGACTGCCCGACACAATGCTGTTCGTCTCGCCTCGGCCCATCAACAGACATTGGACTGTTAATGACTGGAAACACGTTGCCTAGTCTCCTAGTCTAACGAGTCTCCTTTCACATTGTTTCGAGCGGATAGACATGTTCAAGTATGGTGACAACCTCATGAATCCATAAACCCTACCTGTCAACAGCGGACTGTTCAAGCTGCTGGAGGCTCTGTGATAGTGTGGGGCGTGTACATTCAGAGTGATATGGAACTTCTGATACATCTAGATACGATTATGACTGGTGACACGTACGTAAGCATCCTGTCTGATCACCTGCACCCTTCATGTCCACTGTGCATCCCGGCGGACTTGGGCAATTCCAGCAGGACAATGAGACCGCCCACACCTATTGCCACAAAGAGATTTCAGTAACAAATTTGAATTTAAACACATTCACTGGCCACCAAAATCCTCAGAAAATAACATTATTGAGCAAATTTGAGATGCCTTGCAACGTGCTGTTCTGAAGAGATCTCCAACACCTCGTACTCTTATGAGTTTATGGACTACCCTGAAGCATTCATGATGTCAATTAGCTCCAGCTCTACTTCAGAAATTACTCGAGTTCATGTTGACTTTGACGAGAATATGTCTTGTTGCGTACTCGCGGGGGTCCCTCCACGATATTAGAGAGATGTACCCGTTATTTGGCTCTTCAGTGTATTTTCCTATGTTTTGTTTATTAATGGCAAGATGATTGTAATGTTCTTTCTTGGCTCAAAGATCTGGCAAGAAATGAGTCACTATTTTCACAACCATTCAAATGTCTTGGATCTAAGAGAAAATGTCAATAACTTAATTATAGTGGGTTATCGACGTGATGAAGATTCTTTGCATGATTATGAGATCCTTGTTATGACCTTCAATTTGTACATTTAGTATATCTCCCGTGCCGTCCAGGTATGTATACTTCCCTTCAAGTAATCTTAGTCGAATTACTTCTACAGGAGCAATTTATTTCATTTCCAGTTGTCTCGTTTCATTGCTGATCAAACACCGTTAGCTGACGGATTACGCACTACATGTTGATTAGAAATTAAAATAGCAATTAAAATGCAACAAGTGAAGCTTATTCTAAGCACTTGGCACAAACTGCGTTTTACTTCCTCATTAAGAGTAATGCTGCATTGAGTTAGCCTAAATTCTTCTTCTCTTGCTCTTCAAACACAGTATTTAATTTGTATTCGTCACAGCAAGATTCTCGCATTACTGTTTACTTCATGAGATTTCAAGTATAATCACAAATTGTAAAGTAACTTTGACTCGAATGCGATGAATGATGGATAATACTCGTGCAGTCACCAGAGATAGACAATTGATGTTGGTTTGGTTTTGATTGCACTAAGTTCAATTATCGTGTTCGTTCAACAGTCAAAAAAGAGCCAAACAGTTGATTCCAGTCCCGCGCGAACCCCTCGGTCTCCGCGCCGCGGGTCAGGCCAAAGCGACCCCTGCCCCGGGCACCCTGCGCCGCGAGGGGTAGGCTATCTAGGGAGCTCTGCGTGGCCTCCGTTATAAACGAGCATTCAGGTGAAGTCTCTGCGCCCGCCCTCCCATCGCTCCGTTTCTGCAGGCGCCCGCAGTGGTTATCGCGTCTCGCCCCCACCTTCACCTGCTCACATCCCCGCTCCTCCCCGCGCTCCTCTCCTCCCTTCCGCGTACCCTTCGGGTACCAAGGACTGCGCTCTCGCTCGCGTCCCCGCGCTCCCAACCGTGCTCTTTCCGCCCCTCTCCTCCCGCGCTTCCGCCCTCAACCCCCCCGCACTCACCCCCATCCATCTCACCCCCGCCTCGTCTATCTCAGCCGCCTGGACGCCACTGTACCAGCCCTTACCACCTTGCGTCCACCCCACCAATCTCGCTCAAGTCCCCCCACACCCTAGTCCTCCCCACCACTCGCGCTCTCCCACACCCACGCGGTCACACCCTCGCGCCCACATCCCTCGCCGCCCACATCCCTCGCGCTCACATCCCTCGCGCTCCTTTTCCTCAGGGCACCTCGTCTTACCCCCACCCTAGCTCTTAAGCCCAACTCCTCGACTTCCCGCCCACTCACCGCGCGCCACCGCTTGCCGCCTCGTCCCTACGACCAGCCACTGCCCCTCGCGCACATGTCCCCATCCCTTCCCTCCTCGCTTCCCCTTACTGCTTCCCCCACCCAACACCCCCCAGCTCCTGCCTACTCCTCGCGTCCCCGCTCCCTACCCCTTCCCCAGCCCCCGCTCCACGCATCCCATCCGTTACTCAGCCTCTACCCCACCCCTCGTGCCCCGGCCCACCACCCCTAGCACCTCCCCCTCTCGCGACCCCATCTGTTGCGCGTTCTCCTCTCGCTGTCCCTCTCGTCACCTCATCCCTCAACTACCCCTTGCTCTCCGCTCCATCCCTCACAATACTAACCACGCTCGCGCCCGCAGTCCTACCCTCGTCTCCGCTCGCGACACTGCCTGCACCACCGCCGGTGCCTTTACCCTGCTGCTGATCCTTTGACACCAACGGTGCCCCTGATCCCTTCAAGACCGAGAGAGCTGGCTCAGAGCATCAACTGATGTCACTGCAGAGCCTCTCACCGGGAGGTTCTAGAGTCTGAGTCTCGACGGTGACCGGAGTTCCAATATTAGCATAATCGGAGTCAACCGCTGTCTGGGGGAATTCTCGCCATCGGCTGCTCTGATCTATGTTTCTCCGTCGTTTCTAAGATCAACATTAGGTGAATTCCGAAATAGTACCCTAACAAACGGGCCGATATATCCTTCCTCTTCCTTGCCCTATCCTCACCCCTTACAGACACTTTCGCTTCCATTCACTACACTATCTCACATGCCGGGAGGCCGATCGGGAGGTTAGACAGTAGGGGCGGTGCCCCACTGGTGGGAGATACGCGGTTGAGGGAAACCCCTCTAGTGGACCGTTGGTCGGATCTTGATCTCCCCATTCAACAAAGAAAAATCATCGTCGCCTCCCGAGGTAATATCAAACACGCACTACACTTACGGTACTAATGATCGTAACAGTGGACGTGCGCGGAATAACTAAGAGTCAATTAATCATCTGATCCCTTCGATCGCAGGCAAGTAAAAAATGCGTTTCCGGTGAACAGGGCACATTCTTGGAGCTGTTCGTGTTCCCAATGTTTTCGCGTTTGCCTGCAATGGATGGCTGACAAATTGGATGATGGTGATTCAAAAGCGTTAAAACCTACTTGAATCTCCAAAGCTTAAATACTAAAGTGTGGTTGAGGCGACAAGGCTCCGATCTTCAGTCTTCTCTTTTTACACAAAGCACCTTGAATGTGTTAGACACCCAATTTTCAAACCAATTTATGATAAAATACTTGCAAATACACAAGTCTCCTCTCACTCGGGCAGTAACATTACTTTTTGCAGACGTCTGTGATTGATATTCACTTTAATCACATAAAATACGAAATATTCCGAAATAACTATTTTTTCTAACATTCCAAGTCACGTAAGAAGATATTCATTCTAAAAATTACTAATTAAATATGTGTTTCATATAAATATGATTTTCTGGCGAGTATGGGTTTCTTCTATGTCTTGGTTTGAACGTGGTTGTCAAATATCTTTTGTTAAAGCGTTCTATATCAAGCTAGGGCATTCGTTCTGATATTGTCTTGGAAAAATTTGATTTACATCTCCGTGGTAACGTTGAAATAATAATGTCGGCCAATACTTCACAATCGCAGGGGCGGACTAGGCAGCGAATTCTCGCTTAATACTTGAGGGTGCGGCGAGTTGCCTACATCTGCTGTTCAGGGGCTATTGAATCAGCATAAATACATAAAATTAACGTCCGTCTTTTTGCCACAGACACACGCACATTCTCGATATAGCCGTAGCTATATTCTTTGCTCATGTGCAAGCAAAAAGTTAATAAAATTGTATTAGAATTGGATTGACGGTACGGCAGCGCATAAAATAAAAACGTTGATTTCTCTCTTAGATATCATTATTTACTTATTTTCTGTAAATGTAGTCAGTAGTTAGTGAATTCTGTTACGAAATGTTTTTATGTGAATGATTTACACCCTGAATTTCTGTATCCCGAAAAATGTCACAATGTTACATAATGTTTGTTTTATGATATTCAATTAAATATTCTTATTAAGTGGTGAGGGGGAATACCTATCTATTTACCAACAATCAAGAACATAACGTATTACTAGTAAATTGTTGAAAGTGTCGACGCAGATGGATAGCTATAAGAACGATCCTTTTAATTTAAATGTACTTTAACCGATTGTAACATCCGTAGATTTTCATATCACTCGACAGACGACAAAAATGTTTACTTTTCATCTCCCACTGGAGAGTGTTTTCTCTCAGCCTGTACTATTCATTGTTGCCAACAGATTTACGTTTATTTCAGATTGTAGGAGAGTGGGTGAAGAACTCTTCTTACGAACCACACTACACACTGAAAGAAAATAATTAATTGTAAGCATCTAAAAAAATTAATATCATTCAAATTCAATTTGACAATTTTTTTAAACATTACTTCAAAATATGATATTTTTTGCTCGAAAGATTTTTTTAAAACTCTACTAATAAATAAATAAATGACTGCAAAATAATTGTCTTCCGTTATATTCCCTATCAACAATTAATCCCCGTTGCTGTATTTCTTTTCTTAACATTATGTATTTTAAGGATATTTGAATTTATTTTTTACCACAAAAAGCAACATTTATATTTCTTAGGAATACTGTAGCAACCATTTTGTTTGTGAACATTCCGAACTTCATCAGATATTATTTTCAATTCTTCAAAAAAGGGTAACATTTCCACGAAAGTAACACAATAACGTACATTCAGCCATTTTCAATAAACAGATACAGCATTTACATAAACTCAGCCACAATGAAAACAATAAAATGTCTCGTACAAATATTTTACTTCTTTTCTTGTTTTCGCTGAGACGTTGAGGCTCCTTGCTTCACCAGCCATCACCTGCATATACCAGTATTTCCAATATGTAGAGTCCGGGCTGAGTTGTCTCAGAACTCTAAGTGCTGGCTACTCTATTCGGTAGTTCCGTGGTTTCTCCTACCAATAGTACAAGACAAATGCAGGAGCAGTACCATAAGAACAGTATATGGACCGTGCGCGCTCTTCCGTTCTACTCATAAATGGACAAGACTAGCCACTCCCAGCGTTTGGTGTATTCCCTCTCAACTGCGTTCATCCCAACGTTCTTCTTCTCAACTAACTGCATAAAATACACCCAATATTTTACGTGTGGGATTGCTCTTTCAGATATTCGACTGTTTCATTGACTTTAATGGCCTTACATCATAACTATGTATATTTTATTGATTTAATTTTTTGTAAATAATCCTCTCTAAACAAGTTCTGTATGTTAATGTTTTCCTAAACATTTTTAATCGGTGAGTAGCTCTACCTCAAAATTGATTTGCTGCTAATTTCACTGTTGTACGCATGGGAGGTATTTTTCTTCGATTTTTGGAAAAATGTCGTGGATCACTTGGTCTCGCTTATGTACGTGTAGGAACTTGTAAATTCGAGGTGACTAGTTTTGTCAAAAGAAAATTGTTTAGAAGCAAGGTGTTCTCTTGGCTCAGTGTGAAATCGCTCGCCTTTCTCCGAAGAGGTTCGTGTTAGATTCCCGTCGATTCGCAGACAAGCTCATGTGAAATTTGTTCCGAAAAGACAATTCAGTCTGCTTCACCGGGGCTAGTCCAACCCCCGTGAAGTGTCCTAAACTCTGCCCCTTTTCTAATTCCTCCCAAATTCTGGCCGCTGTGTAGTGACGCAGAAACACGTGGTGTAAGTGGAGCGTACGCGGAGATGCTACCTGGCGGTCCTTTTGCCGAACTGACTGACGAGACGAAACTAAATAATGCAGCGTTCTCTGTAATACAGAGAAATATTAATGGACGATAACTCCGGAAAAAGCCATCAACTCTCGATCAGGGCTAAGAGACGCATTAAATAATGAATAATTAAGAGACGATGCAATACATTTTTTTTAAAATTCTGCAAGCGCTATCATACTCACTCACTTTTATAATTTTATAAACAGTTTCTTCATGTATTTAATGATGAAATTGCCAAACCATCACACTGCAAACAACATTCATTCATTCGATGAGCAGGTATGTATAACTATCTTGGTTACGCAGATGACACGTACAAAATAAGTTTTAAAATTTTTCTAGATGAAAATTCATTTTTAGTAAAAATTATATAAGTGTCTGATATATTTACCACTTTAATATAGGTATCTAATCACGAACATATAATAGAAGTCTTCACATCGATCGAAACAGAATGAACTCGCAGGGACTCTACGTGAACGTGTCAGTGGTGAAAATATGAAAATAATGAACACGAAATCATTCTACTGATTCTACTGATAATTTCCAACTAAAACTAACTTACATTCAACTAACTAATACTAACTTACTTTCATACTAAAACCAACTACCGCCAAAATAATCCCCCGTCATTAAGTACGCGACAAAATTCTTCCTGACGGCCCCCTTATAGGCTATCCGAAATACGACTTTACCGCAATATGACTCCTTTAATTCGCGAGATATTAGGTACTGAATTTGTATGGTGCACATGTGAACATTATACGAGAAAGTTCTGGGAATCGAAAGCCGCACTTCTAGCTTTGAATATCGAAATCATCTCTCAAATGGAAACCATCTCGCGGATCTGTGATATATCTATCCCGAGGAAATGGATTCACGGGAATCGCGCAGAGATTTGAAAATATATTGCTTTTAGTACCAAGAAAAATAAAGGGCGCACCGTTCTGTGAATTCGCCGACCCGAATATGATCCTTTTTTGAAGAGCAATGGAGAAGAGATGCAAATATTCTGTAAGGAACTTCTTTTAGGCAATTATGGTTTTAGAACGTAACGCGTAAAACTGCTGTATAATACATTTTTTTGTAAAGATCTTTTCTCACTTTTGCACTGTAAATTAAAATGAGATGAAGGAAAAACTTAGAAAATACGTACAAGTCCCTGAACATGCCGAATATTTTATTAATAATCTTTCATATTTACAAAAGGACTAGATTCCCTTTTGTGAGAAAGTCAATATTTTTATCATATCTTAAGAAGTCTTAAAATATTAATATGATTTACATGGAAAGAATGGAAAATTAAGTGAAAACATTTGCTCTCTACACGTAGCTTCTGACCCTTGAATACCTTTTCAGCAAAACGTTGCTGGTTCAAAAACATCCATTAGCAAGTTAATATTCGAAATTTTCCAATGTATGGATGCAGAAACCACGTCCATTACCTAAAGTATGCCATTAGTCCCGTGACCTAGATTTAACAAAATTTGTTTATCGTTTGATCTCGGGCTTCGCAGTATGAGCATTTTCGAACGAGCAAGGTAAATTAAACTCGTTTTCAGTAATTACAAACACATATTTTTGTCAGTATTCCAACAGAGTATTCATACAAATGTTACACTTATGTAATATTTATGTTACAAATTAAATAGCATTGGTAATCGAAAGGAACAATGTTGAAAATATTAACGAGTGTTAATTCAGTAACGGCGTAATCAACTAAAGTCATGATTGTTTTTGTCATGAGATAATCGTCATACCCATTCATGCCGCAAATGAGCTGCATGTTAAAACTTTAACCCAAACTACTCCCATCAAAGCTTTCTAGTATATAAATTGTATTATACAATATAATTCTTGAGTGAACACAAAATAAGGTGATGGGTCTCATCTTTTTGTTTGTTGTTTTTGTTTTTTGCAAAGGTCATGTTATATTTTTAACAGTACATTTTTTAAAGCAATGCATCGTCATAAAATTAACAATTGTCTAATTTAGTACTATTTACACTCGTTTCTTTTGCTTGTGGATTTGTTGAGTTAGAAAATTCCGTTTTAATGAGTCTTGATTGCGAATAATATTCACCAACATTCGAAGAAATCATTCGCAAGAAGATTCTCTTTCTGATATACGTACAACTCTTTATGATATACGTAAGTTACAATTTTTAGTATTTAGAATTGACCGTAACACCATATATTATTTGAAAAATTCTGCTCCAATTCAGTATTGTGTTGTGTTTTTGACAGATGACAGGGAAAAACCTGTCTTACATATCCTTGCAACTCGGTGATAATCTAGTTCCATTAGCAGTCGTGTACTAACACTTAAGCAAAATCAATGGACCTCGGCGTAGTTGTATTTTTTTCCGTGAAGAGTTATTTTCTCATTCATTAGTACTTTGATAATTAAAATCTTTCAGAACTAATGGCGATAGTTACGTCTTTCAACGGTTATCGAATGTTCACAAAATATTGGGAACCGTCGCCATGCGACATTGATTCGTAAGATCTCCGGTGTCTTCTTACAATTAGGACTGCCCATAATCACGTTGAAATCTACATACTCTTTATACATTCACTAATATATATATATATATATATATATTAGTGAATGTTTAAAGAGTTCTTTAAAATTGGTTTGGGCATTTGTGACCCTGAGGAACAGACTGATGGAGAACACAATGTTCAAGATATGTATACCCTTGCTATGCTTCAAAACCGGAAAATATTTTAAACAAATATGAATAAAGACGTCCGAAAGGACGAGATCTTTAAATCAGTAGTGCCGTAGCGATTTTGGACTGAAGGATCGTGAGTTCGAGTCCCGCCTCGGACATGGATGTATTTATTTTCGTCCTTTCACCCCCTATCATCACCATATCATGTCATCTTCACAGTGCCCATAACGTTCAAACCAATAGTGGTCGCTAATAACATTGATGTTGACCTTAAATAACAAAAACATATGCAGAAAATGATTGTAGTATACAGCTAAATACAAGTATTATTAGTTCTTAAATATAAAAAAAATCAATTATATTTATATTTAATTTGGGGTATTGCTTTGCCGCTAGAAAACCAACTGAGATGGGATACATCGCTTTGGAAATAAGATCTTTAATTACTTAATTCGTGCGAACTGAAGTACTTTGATTTCTGAGGCAGCGTATGTGGATGCAAAGAGTAATATTAACTCTAAAGCAGTTTTAAAGATGTACCCTCGTAGTGAACTCGACTAGTGTGAACGAACTTCTTTAACCATCAACCAGCCAGATTCAAAGCAGCCAATAGCACACGGCCTAGACTTGAATATAAACACGAGCGCTGACCATCACGTCGCATACCAGCCCTGAGGAAGACCACGACAGGATGGTCGAAACGTCGGCAACTCAGCCTTCGACGCGGCGTCACCCGGACAGCCCAGATCACCCACAGATTCAAAGCAGTTAGCAGCCAAATTTTCCATTCTTAAAATTTCATGTTCATAAAAGAAGTAGCGCCGTAACGGTCTCGGAGTAGATGACCACAGGTTCGAGTCACGCCTCGGCATGGGTGTATTTGTGTGTCTGTATGTGTGTGCCGTTCTTTCGTTCCACATTATCATCATCTCATCGTCCATACCACTGAGGCTAACAACCTTGGGGGATAAAAATCGGGATTCAGCTAAAAAGCTGACCCCCCTCCCCGATAATGGTACTTGCACCTGCTGAAGCAGGATGCGCGTGTCGACCGAGTTGCTCTATACTTAAAAAAAGACATTTTCAATTAAATGTTTTTGTGTTTTTCATTAACAGTGAGAGAATGAGACTTTTGTAAATAATTATAAATTGTGCCATTCTGATTTTTTATTGTTATAAATGCTACTTCAAAATTATTTTGCTTAACCTTGAAATATTAGTGCGTTTCGTCTGAAAATCTTCTCAAAGCCTGACCGAAAGGCACATGATAAAATAATGCCATGTACGCGTACAAATAATGTTCTTGATTTATGATCTTGATGAGATATGTTGTGCTCTACACAACAAATTTCATTATTAATGTTTTGGGAAAATAGAAACAAAAATGGGGACAGCATTCACTTTGTGATATGGGAAACATCACAGTAAAATGACACGCAGCGAATTTAAAGGGGAAAATGGAAAATATCATTGAGCAGAATATTAAATTATATGTCAGCTCGCGTGTACGTGACGAATGTTCACTGACATTCTTTGTAATTACCACAAATGTGGAAGAAGACTAGAGAAATGCAATATATTATAATAATGCCTCCTATTGAACAAAATAGAATTTGTTTTTAATGAAGACCAGGACGAAGAGAATTGATTTTAAGATGTTTTGAGCTGTTTTAACCTTCAGCATTTTCTTAATGAAGCACCTTTACTATGCTCAACTTTTTTTTCCGCCGCTTGGAACTGACGACACGACTCGTGTTTTTATGTTTGATAATGTTAAATTAGCGCACTTATAACGATGTTTTTATAAGCGTCTTTAAAATGTGCTTTTAAGAGTTACATTATAACACAGTTTCACTAAGAGTTTTTTTACCTCTCTTTTCCCACTCACAAGAAAGCGAATTTTCCACAATACGGAAACGTAACTAACTTATTCACTCTGCTCAGCGTCTGACTGGAATCAAATCATATCAGCGGCAGCCTTCACCTGCCTCAGGTGTTTGTAGTGGCTAGGCTCACGCATACGGCTCCGATGAGCAAATAACGAACAAGATCTTTTACTTTCAAGACCTCCAACACAACATGCGCGATATATCAATGACAGTTTTTCTCACTATGTAACTGATGTCCAGAATAACTGTTTTTTTGTATTATTGCCAGTGCATGCTCTATATTTAATTCTTGTAGATGTTTAATAAGGTATTTTGTTATTATCCCAGTAGTAGTAGAGTTTGTCAGAGGACTGATATGTACCTTTCTCATCTCTCATGTCTTCTTTATCTCATCTGCTAGCACTTGGTATTTTATAAGTTTGTTAGTGTATGCTGAGGGGAAATTATGTGCCAATAGTACTTAAGTTATTATCCTGAAGAGTGTTTTTGTCACTGAAATGTTGCAGCAAGTACTACAATACTATTACCGTATATTTCTTTTCAGTTCATAACTCGTTGCATACTGGTGTAACACAAACGTTTTGTTCAAGAGAGAGCGACATAATTTCCCCGCAACTTAATTTGGTTCCCACTAATCGCCGATAAGTAATATTGCCTCGCAGTTACATTAATAAAATGTTTGGATGTAATTTTAAAATGGCTTTTATAAAACTCTGAATTTTTGGGCAACATTTTATCATAAAAATTAATAGTGATCTCCTTTCACGAAATAGATGCATCTGCTCTCAAGCGGCAATTGGGATAATGTCGAAGATACAGGCTTATTTCCCCTGTAAATAATGTGGATCGATTTATCTGAAATCTCTATATTTTTTGGTGGGGGGAGAGGTTACACAGTATTCCAGAAAAGAGGAAAACGTCTGTTAATTTCATTTTATTCAACCTACTCTAGATAATTCAGCACTTCACTATTTATAACATCACTGTGAATATCTTAAATCGGCGTCATAAGTTTCCTGGGATACAAAGATCACTGACGCTTTTTTACAAGTTAGTGCCTCATTAGTGTTACGGGATGCGAAGACTGATATATTAACGAACCGCGATTGAAGTTTAGTATGCCGGGATGTTCTAGAGTCGAGTTCAGTTGTTGGCAATATTTTCGTCGCTAACTAAATAGCAGAATCGTAACCGAACACTTTCTGAAAGAGAACTCTAGAAGCCGGTAGCTCTGATTATTCGTTACTGTGAATATCTCCGTTCATTTTCATCTGGTTGCAGGGTAAGAACCCTACACCAGAGCTCTTGAAATGAAAGATTTCGGGCCGTATCGTCCGTGTTGGGATACCGTAGATGCCCGCGCGGCGTCCGCCTTTCTCTAGACAAGAGTCGATTGTGCCCGAGCAATCTACTTCCCTCCCGAAGGGCTGATCAACGAGCGGCCAAGCATGCCGCCGGCGGCCCGCAGGGAAGCGCTAGTCCCCGGCACACTGATGATCCCTCTCACTTGAACAGCGGGCAGAAGCAACGAGTATTCAGACGCCGAAGGCAATAATGGAATTAGCGTCCGTAACAGGATACTTCAGACTAGGATTTTGGTTATTTGTTTTATCAGGCATACTCTAAATAGCGCCCCTTTTTAGTGGCCACCATGGCTCGTGGCTCTGGCATCGGACCAAGGGCCGCACGCCACACACGCCATCCTTCCTTCCTCTCTCCGTCAAGCGCAGGGTTCGGTGATGGGCCGAGTGGTGAAGGATCATGATTGTTTGACTAATTGATGATCCGGCATCGCCAACTGCTATGATTAGTATTTCCATTTTTTCTTTTATTTTTTTACTTAAGGTCATTAGTGACAACGTCTAGTCATTAGCGATCACTATTGCGTGTAACGGCATGGTATTTGTGAGAATGACACGATATGATCATGATAATGGGGGGAAGACGAACGCAATACAACCATGCCCAATTCGGGAGTCGAACCCCCGATCCTTCGGTCCGTGATCACTACAGCCTTAGCGATCCTGGCAATCCGGTCCGGCGCTGCTTTTAATTGCGAGAGGGTGTTTTTCTCACTGATGGATGATGAAATGCGGCGCCAACTTTCATGTCGGCTTCTGGGATGTTTTTCTCCTCCAAGTATCTCTCTCTCAGTCGAGCTTCGCCCCATTCGGGACAAGCTGTAAGCGTCCGACATGTGTGGTAGTGGAAGTGTGTAAGGGCCAAGAATAATGACGAGGAAGGATAGATCGTGCGTGGTCTGCTATCCATTTGTAAGGGTTTTATTCTAGCATTCACCAGGCATTCATCGGAAAAGCCATGGAAAACTATTGATCAGATCAAACCGCTAGAATTTTCCTCTAGACAGTGGCTGAATTCGACCTAGCTATATACGAGTGTGTTGGTTCTGATATAAAGAGCCGGATTCGGTCCTTTGTTCTAGAATGGAGCTTCTTTCATTGATTCATGAAAATCTTGAACAAGCTTGGAAGATCCAAGGAGCAGTGACCGCTATGGGATCCCAAGACAATAAATGTCTTGAGGGGTGATAACCAAAATAAGATTATATAATCTTTGGGGTTGATTTTAATGTTATTTTATTAACCAGTGATTCGTAAAGTAATTTCGAAAACTCACAACTTGTGGCAACAAAAATAAGAAACAACAATGTAATTTGTTCACCATATGATGGTTATCATACAGTAGGTAGATGATTTGGTCATCATATGATGCTGGTATGTGAATTCACGAAAAGTGATGAGTTTGATATGATAATAGGAAAACGAATGATAAATGTACGATTTAAACATTTTAAACATTTTAAACATTTTAAAGATTTCTTACATTTTTTGAAAGCATGTATTAAAAGTTCAAATTATAACACATCAAATTCTGTTTTTATTTTATTACTATAATTATTTTTTATACTGAATAGTATGCATTTTAGGATGAGTAGCATTCGAAAAAACACGATCAGATATACTCTAGATAAAGGGAATTATTTATTGGCAATTATTTATTAGAATATCATTTATTGGCAATAAGAACATTGATTTATTAGTACATTTTCAGGATGGTGAGAACTACGACACGTATCACTTTCTGGAAAAGATAAGGTGGTACACTACTGTGGTATTTCTGGAATGGCACATTTATCATTGAAAATAGAGCGATGAGGGACCATTGTTTTCTTTTAACTGAGACTAAAAACAATTTTGATGACGGTAATTTGTATGCTTCATTGTCAGCGAAGAAAACATTAAATGGGACCTAATAAACGTGACAACGTGAAAATATTATCGAGTCCGCCAACTCTGACAGTCAAAAGGGAGCGGGAAGAATAAAACACGAAAAGAAGAGCGTAGATAAGGCGAGGTGTTTCAAGAACTCTAGAAGCAGTTCAGAGCAGACAAACATCAAGTCGTATTCGGGCAGAAGTAAGAAGTCGCGTTTCGTGAAGAGCAGTGGTGCAGAACGGAGGTCAACGAGGAGGCTGCCGAACATATGGAGACAGATGACGTCGATAACGAGCGCGTCATCACGTGGATGCGTTGCGAGTCGGCATTACTCGCTCAGGAATCGATGTAATCGGCAGAGTCTGAAGGAGACAGGCGTCATCAGTAACGGACGCTCCGCTTAGCTGCTGTTATGACAAGTTGATAACGGAGGTCAATGTGGGCATTGATGAGCACAATCGATGAACCACGTGCAAGAATGGAAACATGTACTTTGCTTACGTTGTGACTTCTTTTCAGCTTAAGTTATTCACGTGATTTGCTTATTGATAAATCAGTACGGGGGATGAGTCGAAGTAATCAAATGAATAAGTAGTCTGACGTTTTCTGACTTCTATTTCAAGTTTCAACATGTGAATCCATTGTGTCGGTTTATTTAGTAGTTCCGAACAGATTGCTTCGTCGTTAATGTACGCACTAGGTATTTTTAAGACGTAGTATTACAATTCGATAATGTTTTAATCTCTCAAGTTAGTAGACACAGCCCCTAAAAATTCTCCGTTTTTTATTCCCGAACCATCAAATAATAAAGTTAAAGAAAAATATTAAGTGATTTTTGGAACTCTTTCTATTTTTTGTTTCTATCATGTTTTCAGAACTCATGTATATTATGGTCAACGTTCCTCCTCATCCAAGAAGAACTATTGAAAATATGCGTTATTTTTGGCCAGGCCTTCGTCTCACTAATATGAAAAGAACGTTTATGGGTATAAATAATGCAAATCAAAACCCATACTAATCCCATACTAAACATATTGACGACAAACATAATTTTGCACGGTTAGCACTTGCCTATTGTTTTAAGCGAATATTCGAACCGACATAAGTTATGAAAACATCTTTGCCAGGAGCGAACAATGATTTAGCAATCTCAGCTAAATCGACTTATAGAATGCAGGAATTCAAACCTTGTACAAATGTTCCATTTAGAATTGCTCCGCCTATTGAAAAAATTTTAAAAAAAATCCATATAATTTTTTAGATAACAAAAAAAAATTGAAATACACTGTTCCTCTTCAGTAACTATGAGCTATAATGTATTAAATAACTTTTATAACCATTAAATGTGTTTGAATTTTTTAAGACGTAATTTTGAAATAATCGAATAAGTGTTTCAGAATTTTGAGACATTTTTATGTTTGTTCGTAGGTCAATAAAGGTAAGGGAAAGAACGATACAATTCCCGGTGTCTATGTCATGGTGTTGCAGAGCATCCGAAGTCATCTTCGACATTATGTTTACGTTTCTTCTGATATCAGTTGTTTTCACTTACTCTTGTGGATATGCAGTTGTCTTGAAGCATCTCCATCTTCGGACTTGTATCTATAAAGCGGATTCTCAAAAGGCGTCTTCATATTCACTTTATCTCCCCTGCATTTTCATTTTACCCAGGACTATCAAGTGTCTTTTCCATATCATTCTGTCCGCGTATTGGATATGTTTAGACAGGGATAAGGCAAGACAGGAAGGGCTTCATCTTTCTTTCATGCCGCAAAAACTTCTGAAATAGATGTTCTGCAGATACGATCGATGGAGCCCGATCCCAACGATATCTAAACTTTTCCGTCGGCAAACTTCGACATTGGCAGCCCGATAAGAGAAACGAGTCGACTGTTGAGCGGACCCAAAGTTGCGCAGTCAGAAATGCAAATTGGATCCCCTCGCCGCCATCAACATGCTCAGCGACGCCTCCTTTGTCGCCCCCCGTTCCCACCCCGCCCTTATTCACGCACCTCCCGCCCCCGGCTCTCGCGGTCGCGACCGCAGCTCCCTCCCCTGCCTCCCTCGCCTGCGCCAACTCCCTACTTCTAAATTCATTACCGCGCGCACCCTCGGGTAAACCTCCCTATCTTTCTTGCGGCCGCCCGCCCCCTGCTCCTCGGCCTGCTTCACTCACTCCCCTATTCCCCCTGCACCCCTACCGCCCCTCCGCCCCGCCTCGCCCGGCCTCGCCACGCCTCGCCCCCACTCCCCGCCTCTCCACCGCCTCCCCACCTCGCCTCTCCCGCCTTTCACCTGCCTCCCCTCCTCACCTCACCCCGCCTCACCCCGCTTCTCCCGCCTCGCCCCCCGCCTCGCCCCGCCTCGCCCGCTCGTCCCCGCGTCGCCTCGCCATCCGCCTCCCCCGCCTGCCCGCCCCGCCTCCCGCCTCGCCGCGCTCGCCCCGCCTTCGCCTCGCCGCTCGCCCCCGCCTCGCCCGCCTCCGCCCCGCCTCCCCGCCTTCCCCCCCCCTCTCCCCATGCCTTACCCACCTCTCCCTGCCCCCTGTCTCGCCTCAACCCCCCACTTTTCCCCGCCTCCCCACCTCAGCCCTTACCCGCCTTTCTCTCCTCCCCTTGCTCCCCTGCTGCTCGCCCGCCTCCCCCCTACTTCCCTCTCCCGCTCTCCCCGCCGTCTTCCCCCTCTCCCCGCGTTTCCTGCCTCGCCTCACCTCGCCTCGCCCCGCCTCACCTCGCCCCGCCTCGCCCATTCTCGCCTCGACCCGCCTTGTCGCCTAGCCTCGTGTAGCCCGCTCCACCCCTCCTCGCCTCTCCCTACCTCTCCCCGCCTCATCTCGCCCCGCTCTCTGTCACGCGCCCGCCCACACCGCGTCATCTCGCCCCGGGGCGCGGCCGCTGTTTTCTGCCTCTAGTGTCGAGACTTCGCTGAGACGACGACCGCCCGCCGTTTCCGCCGCCACCCTTCGCGCAGCCCCCAGCGCCTTCCCTTTCGCCGGCGGGGCATTGTTGTTGCGAGCGGCCTCGAAACGGGTTCAACTCCATGTCAATTAAATATACGAAGGGCGTAGAAAGTTGGGTCGGCGACGGAATAAAAGAACTACGTAAGTTACTTTTCACACAACATGAGACACGTTTTATTCATGTAGTTATAACGCCAAACCCAGTAGTTTAGCTTTAGTAGTAGAGCTTAAAGACATCTCCTTTCTTGGAGTGTACCAGTGACTGGGAGATCGCGGGTTCGATTATGACAAGAGATCAGACATGAGAGAAGTCGAATCGCTCGCAGATACGAAACGAATCCGTTGGGCGACCGTGATTTCCTTTATAATTTTCAGGCGAATGTCGGAGCATCATCCCAGAATACGGGTCATGGACCGCGGGCAATCCTCCTTTTCTTATACAGTGCTGTGGTTCAGACCTTACACGATGACAGCTAGCTGAGAACACTGAGCAGGGCACTGACTGATATTGTGTAAACACCTACAGACAGCGCAAAATATATTTTATACGATAACGTATTGCACTCTTTCGCTTGCTGGGTGCGCTTCAAGTTTGGGGAGAGAACAATGGAGAGTAGATGCACAACTATCGCCGTGGAATCGTGCAGTTAGAACCAAAATAATTGGACCATCCCCTAACCTCGTGTGACCGGTACATCCCATTGATTAAAAAAATATCTAGCGTAATTAATTAGATAAATATAAACATCGGGGATCCGGATAAAGGTGACACACTGCGAGTCCTCGAAGGCACTAAGTATGTCATGGGGTTATAATAGATTTTCTTAAATCTGCCACGTGACTCTAGTTCTCATTGTTATAGTAACAATTTAAGACATAAATTAGTTTTTTACACATTAATTGTAATTGTTAAATATTACTGTAAAACTCCCGGCCTCTGGTTTTCAAGTGTTGCTACTATTATGGATGGAAATTTATTCAGCCATTCATTCAGCATTCGCAATACATTCAGCCTTTACCATCATGTTCACGCCCCAACTAGTCAGCCAATGGTCGAAATATTTAACAGTTTAACTCATAACGATTAAAACAAAATTTAGAGTTCATTCAGTTAACATTTCTTAATTTTAACATCGGACTAAAATATGTGAAGAAAAATAAACGTCTTTCGGACGTATCGTGTAAATAGTATGCAGAGCTCCTAAGCTTAAAAGACATATTCCAGGTTGTTTTTCAGTTCGTTCCTACTTAGTAATGACGACATTATTCCTATGAACGTATGTTTTTTTACCAAACCATTAAAGAAATACGACGTTTTTATTGTCTTAAAAAGATGTACATTTAGTAAAAAGCTCTTAAACACACTTTTCACTGTTGTGGAATACGCCTTTCAGACTTAGAAAAGTATTATAGTATACCAAAGGTATGTTTCCGCCAAAATTGCTCATGTTGAAATTAAGATTGGATCAAGATATGCGAAGGAAGGAGAGTTAAGTTTTGCAATGTGAACTTTTTAATTGTGGGTTACTTACTACCACTATAACGATTGAAACAATCAATGGATTATGTTCTGGACTGACTATGAATTATGGACTGTCTGAAACAAGCCCTACTGCAATACTGAAACATCATTGTGGTGGACACCAACATGGAAACATATTCAATAATGTATCGTCAAATGTATACTTGATTCATATTTAGGCATCTTTTAATTTGTCAATCAATTTTGTCCTCAATTGGATGATGAACTTGTAAGAAATAAAATAATAAGTTACAAGTAAATATATATTATATAAATGAATTAAACTACATGTAATCCACATCGATACCACAAAAAGTTGTGCAGGAATTGTCACGAAATGTTTACAAGCCTCTTCTTCAGCAACGTCGTTCCAAAGTTTGTTAATTATTAATACAACACAAATGGCAAAAATAAATAATTGATATAATATGTTGGTATAGGACGATCATTATTGTTCTCCTACAGTTAAGAGCAGACCAGTTCCTAATATATTCCGCCACATGCACTGCCGCTGAACTGGTGCCTAATTGTTCGCTGGAGGACAGTAGCAGAGCGTAAGTTAAAATTTTTTAACCTGATGGTAGTGTACTGTACTAAAACGAAATGAAAGAAAATTACACTATTTTATTAAAATTCGAACTACTAATTTTATTAAACATAATTATCTTCAACACAGTGGTTTATATAAAATTGATCTTTCTCCTTTTCCACAAGGATTGGATATGAAGAAAACCCGCGCAGCACCGGTTATTTTGCAAGTAAAATAATAAAACCAATTAAAATTGAATAATAAAAAGTTACACGACATGCCCTGACGTCTGTGACAGCGATAATGACAATGACGCTAGCGACAGTATGCAGTTACATTCAGGCAAGTGGCAGGGGCAGTGAATCCACTGATGATCCAATAACGAGACCAAATTGCGCGCTTATCGACCGCTTCTCATGCTAATCGCTTCGCTTTCATTGCCACTTTAATTGCCCTCACTGCGTTACACCACGGCAGCCGGCGCATTCAAATCATTTCGCAATGGGGATGCGCTAAAGTGCATTTGCACTACGATTAGATTAAAGTAGAATTTCTAGTTCAAACGACAAAATGGCATGTTCAGCGATATCGATACAGTAGCACTGAAGTCATTGACGAGCTCAAACATTATATATTTAACTCTGATACATGCAATGTACTTATTTACAATGTTCGCTGTAAGTAATTATTTATTAGTTTAATTGAATAAAGTAAAACGTAAGAAAAAGGAACTTTTGTCTACCGCAATTGGATGTTTGCAAAGTTAGAGTAAATAGCTACCTGCTGGGCGACCTCAGACCCAGCATTTTCGCCAACTCTTAAGCATATCTTACCGGGAGGTCCTAGGGTTTGAATCTCGACGGAGGTGGATTTTCGACACTCGCTACATAGCGAGGTGAGATTAAGTCGCTCTCAGGAGGAGAATGATAGCTGTTGGATGCTCTGATCCGCAATTTCCTTTGGTTTCTCCGATGAATACAAAGTGAATGTTGGTGCAGACAAACGGACCACGGACCGCGCGCGATGGTTCCTTCCTCATCCATCTCCTCTCCTTTCCCCTCATTGTTGTGCGGTGCCCCGCTGGTGGGAGATACCTGGTTGGGGTATGCCGACTAGAAATTGCCGCCTGATCTCATCTTCTAGAGGGGCAGGAACACGGCCACTTACATTCACTATGCTAATGGGACTAATAACCATACTTGATCTGCCCGCAAACATCTCTCAATCATAAATAGCTGAAGAATGGAAATGGTTTTTCAATACAGGAATTATTTTCATGGAAACGGATGTGAACTACGAGTAATAGTCAGTGCATAATTGCTAGGCAAGTTGAAGAGAATGAGGCTCCCTTACGTACTTCAAGTAAGGATAATTTTAATATATTTTCGATTGGATGAGTTCATTATACAAAATGGATAAGATGTGGTAGGTGTGTCAGAATAAATGTTAAAACTTCTAGAACACATAGAAATGTCGAAAACGATCATGTACTGAGAAATTTCATTAAAACATGTTACACATGAGTCAGTGTCTTCTGATTTCTTGGCGCTTCTTATGCACGGGTGTTCGGCAGATCTCGTTTTAATGCGGTCAAGGAGATTCCATGTTCCCACCGAATATCTGTACATACAACCAGCGACAAAATTCATATGCATAAATGTGTAATTTCGTTAGAAGCCATATCCCTTTGCTTAGCCAAAGAAAAATAGATATCATGTTGAAACTTTCTCCGTGTCATAGAGTTTTGTAATATTTGTTCTGTCACTTTTTAGAACTGTCATATACAAGTAATTTACAAGATAATAAGGTATATATATAGAATTGTATATCTTTAGTTATGAGATATAAGCAAAGACATAAAATACAGACATACGTGACCACCTTCCCTCTGTTCACACCGTAGGCCAGAAGACTTAATGCCCAACTTCTTCAAACTCAACTTTCACTTTTTTCTTATATTTTGAAAACGTTTATTGTAAAGAAAATCTTACTTTATTCAAAACGAAAGATGACAATATTTACTATGACACTTTTTAATATTTTCTGTGTCTATAACGTTTGAGTCATTTACCAGCGAACACCGAACATTTTGGAAAAGCAATTTATTGCGTGACATTTTTTAGAACGTTTGTCTTCAAGCACTTCGGCCCTCAGTTTAACAGCAATATTTTGATAGAATCATTTGTAGAGAATTAAATTTTCTTTAAAATGAGTTGTAACTTGCTACACTACCTTCATGCGATAGAAAGTTATAGAACTGAAAATTTGTGTACAATTATAATTTAATGTTTTGCTTTTCCAATCACAAAAGCAAGATTTCGGGATATTTACTACACATTGCGCCTTTATTTTACATTCAAACAAAACAAAAAAAAATACTTGTTATATCGCAAGAATAAATCTCCTATGATCGTGTACTTCAATTTCTCAAAGGAGATATTAAAAGGCTGGAAAACGACGCACCTTATTTCATTTTCAATTGTTCCCGCTAGACATTTTCTATTGAAAAATGAGTAAATCATTATTTTTGCATACACTCTTCCTGAAACGTAGGTCATCTAACCCGAGCCCGTAGATACAACAAAACAGTTGATTGGCAGCGCAGCAAAGTTTCAGAACCTGCACATCTCCCATTTCCAACAGCAACGAGCACTGCCCCTGTTCTCGGCGTAGGCGCAGAGAGACAAAAACGGACGAGGGGCTCGTAGCCTGATAGGCCGATGCTGCTCCACGCGGAGGGAGTGGCGCCCCGCCCGAGGGGCTGACAAAACACGCGCGGCAAACAAAACACGCGCGCCCGCGGGCTGCCGCTTGCCCACCTGACCTGCACGTCAACCCCCGCACCCCGGCTCCTCCCGGGCCCCGGGAACACGCTGGGAATTGTCGCAGGCGGCGACTATTCGCAAATCTTTGCTTCGCACGTGCGTCGTTTTAATGACGTGTCCGTCTTTGGTTTATATTTATCCTAGTGCTATTATGCTCTTTATATTTGAAAATTACAATTATTGCGCGAAAAATGTCGCGAAAACTATTAATATTTTGGAAAACATTATTCGTGATAAAAAATATGGTATTGAATAACACATTTCCTTTAGAAGAAATATTATGAATATAAAAATATATTCAATATTATATTGATAGGAACATATAACAAGAAATTAAAATATAAAATATATTCAAATTTAAAAAATTCAGATAATTTAACGAAAATTGAATCTGTACTATCTTTAAAAGGCTCGTGGCTACATCTTGGTCAGATTGTTCACTGTCCACTACACGGCCCCTGGATTTATTTCCGGTGAGGCAAGATTATCGTGTGCGTTTTTCTAGCAAAGTCGCAGTATATGTTGCTGAGTGACGATGGAAAAATTCATTTCTCAGGTTAAGAAGACCGCAATACGTCGTGGGGATGTCTACGTGCAAACGACAGTACCCCCTTAACCCATGGCCGCGAGGCAGGGACATCGCCCGTAGGCCTTAGCCCGTTCACGGGCTGTCACGCTAAGTACATACATACAGACGTATCATTTTAGAAGCGTTGTTAGTATTAATCTATCCGATAAAGAAATTAAACCAAAAATTTTTAGCCACTTGTTATGAAAAAAAGTAAAAAAAATGTCCCTGATGACATGTACAAAAATATCCCTGAAAATTAAAATATTCGTTTCAAATTCAAAAGGCAATATCAATCAGATTCATCGTAGAATACCAATTTTGGTGAAAGTTTTACTTCCAGTTCAGCCTCTAGCATTGGACGGACGGACGAGTGGACAGACAAATTGTCGTCAAACAATTTTTCAGCATCAAAAAACAACAACAATAATTATAATTTCACCCAAAAAGTCAGTTGTCATCCTTTACATCCGAAGTTCCTTAATTGTGAAAAATAAACAAAAGGAGGGTACATTTAACATTTTCGTCCGGGGTGCCATATTAGGGACAATCGCAGGCATAACCCTTAAGCGATAGAGTAAACTCAGGAAAAAACACACAATCAGGATGGGGGCTTAAGCCAAACATTTTGACACCAAGTGGGCTGCAACCCTTTAACGCGCGTCGCTTCTCGACACATGTGTTGACGAGGGGTTTTTCGCCCTGCTGCGACCTGGTGCGCTCTCTGCTTTTTATCCGGCGCTCACGTTGTTTATTAACCCTCTCTCACTTTTAAAGAGAAGTTCATTTAAAGGGATTACTTTTATACATCCACTACCACACTTGCTACGGGGTCATACAAAAAGTAATGCCTCCCATTTTTCTCTGCTTAAATAAAATTAAATGAAAAATATAAATTTGGCACTATTTCTCAAACCTTGTTGTACAAATCGACCGCAGAGGTAACTTTCTGCATCGATATACGGCAGTACAACAGTCGCTTGCAAATTGGCCGACATCGATGTTCGTAAGAGACAGCGTGGTGTGATTGAATTCTTGAATGAAGGAGGTGAAATACCCATTCACATTCAGGGAAGACCGGTGACGCGTCAACTTTGTCAGAACTTTTTAATGATAGATTCGTCGCCGTAACGAAGCTGAAGGGCAAACACTACTGCTGACGAAAAGAGAAATGGCAGGTCAGTGACTAAAGATGAATTGTGTTTCCCTCCGTTCATCTGGAGTCACCCAGTGGTCATCCCGAATGATGTCACCGACGAGCTAAATGTTGCAGGGAGTGGTTATACACACCGATCTGCCGCTTTCAATTCAATTTCAATTCTACCTTCATTGTGTTATTTTTGGTTGGTCACGGTTGAAAATTGTCACTTTATGCCTCTTTCAAAACGTTTTTCAACACTTCTCGCCCTCCACGCAACAAAGCGGCCAAAGCCTGGTCTGGCTTTTTTGAACGAAGTGCCTATGTTATGGTCCCGTAGTATGTGACGCAAACTGGTGCTGCACAAAACGAGCAAAAATGGTGCATCAGAGAAACTCACCCATCTCTTTTCACCGTGGATAAGACCCATGTATTATCTAAAAATGATAAAAAAATTTAACAATTGTTTTAGAACTATGAGAACATTAAAGAGATACCAAGGAAATCTAGCGATACAAGTAAAGATTATTTGAAACCACGGCGTAATTAAAATCTTTGACTATTCATTAATTGTAGTGCACATAACGTTTTGTATTGATATGCCCGAATTTTCACTCTGTAAACTTTAGCGTGAGAGTAATGTCTGGTTATATGTATGTTAAATTATGAAGAGTAACGATCGTATGTGTTGTTTGAAGGTTTTTGCTCCAAAGAGCCTTCATTTTTTTTTTTTTTTGGTTTTTCATTATCCATTCTGCAGTGCTGACGCCTTGTGCATTATGTATGAGACATCCAATATATTCAGATTCGTTAAATATATTATCATTTTGCAGCGTCCGAGTTTTCCGTGAGAGAAGGTTTTGGCGCTTGAAGGAAGGGAAATACTTTGCCTCATTAAAAATTGCATAGTTTCCTAAAATTCGTACATATTTAATTCCTGTAATGCACGTCACGCGTATTTATATTTGAAAGCGTTCTTAGACAAACTTTCGAGAAATAAAATGAAAATGTTGACATTATTTGCTAATTCGACATATTTACCTACACTCACGTTCAACTTCATACACTTTTCTCCTCAGCTTCGATTATTGTCTATGTGGAGTTGTAAAACGTTATTATGAATATCACGTTATTACTTCGACTAGGATTAGTAGTACGTTATAGTTTAATATTCTTACATGTACTCAAGTATATTAAAGACTGATTAAAAAATATTTTTGAGCATTCATGCTTGTGTGATGTCGTGGGTACTCACAGCGAACACAGACACTTACTTTAACGCTTCAGCGTAGACCTTTCTTATACACTTATTTAAATGCAAATAAAACAAACATATATAGTTAAATAATTTACAGTTCCCGTAGGCTTCCGTGGCTCGAGTTCATGGCTTCTAGGCTGTCATCCGGACGACGCGGCTTCACCCGGACAGCCTAGAAGTCATTATCTACACTTCACTCACTAGCTCTGATAGACCTACTATCCCCTGATCCAAAACCGAATGATGATCGGTTTAATTCGTGGAAATCGCCACTCCTAAATTTGAAGCGCGCAAAAAGCAAAGCTTCCGCGACCGGATGTCACACTCGGGCACAAAGTCCTTACAGGCGCATCAACCAAAAGTTTGCATTGATCGCAGGGGCGATCTTAACCGATTGATGATCGGGGCGAGTCGTGGTTCTTAACCACTCCTCACCTCGGAGCACGCACACAGCATCTCTCTCTCTCTCGTGACCAAAGTCACACATGGAATACAAAGTCCCCAAAGGCGCGTGTAGACGTGTCTTGCATCGCGAGCCCTGCCCGCCGCTGCACCCCCTGGCGCTAGTTTTGTGCACAAGAACGAGGTTCTCACAATTTCTCCAGAACCCACCCGCTGGCTCTGTTCACTTCCTTATATAGCTGCCCCTCACGTGAGATACTACGTCACATCGCCTCCGCAGCTCGCTTATGCTTGCACGCGGCTCCAATGTTTTGGTCTCCGTTCCCTAAGATCGGAGAACCCCAGAGCGCCTCATGTCTCTCTTTGCCACGCGCTCGCTTCACAGAAAGCGTTTCTCTCCCTCTTGTGGCGAGGTGCTTTGCAGTTTCTAAATCCCTTTCTGCCCGTCCCGAAATAGCTACCACGGTTCCATCGCTAGTACGTTACATAAGGAAGAAATCATTAATGCTAGTATTCTATCTCCTATATTAATTTATTGGAAAGTCGTACTTTGTCGTATGCGTACCGTGAAGACGTCGGAGTCATTTGAAATAACTGGAACTGCAACGGAAACAAAATACAGGAGCGACAAGAATTAAAATGGCTCTTGGCTTGGACATTGACAATGATCCCAATAGTATGTACTTGTAAGTTTTCATCAATTTCTACCAAGATTAATTAGCAATTATCGAGAAAAAGTGTGAGATGTGCTGATTTCAACGTAATCGGCTAGTTTTCCACCGCAGAACTTTGTGCATTAGTTACCTAAATTATTATTTCTGAAAATGAAAATATTGAAATAACGAAAATACATTAACATTGTTTTTGTGGTTTTGTTCAGCATTTTTTCTGCTGCAGGTTCCTAGGATTTTAATTAAATTCCATTTTTTTTGTCTTTTGCCTTAAGAGTTTTGTTTGTAAAGTTTCAACTGGAGGTTCCAGGGTTCGAGTCCCGCGGTGGCTATTTTCAACCTTAGCTGCTCGAATTCAGCTATTCCCTGGACCGGGCGGCCGCTCTTATCAGTAGTTTTCAGTGGTTTCCTCGATCAATACCAGGTGAATGACATATCAGTACCTTAATAAACAGGCCACAGACCGCAAGTTGTCTTTCCTTCTTCATCCCTATGTCCTCTTGTCCTACACCTACGTTCACTTGCACCTCATTACCATACATATCGGGAGATAGAACAGAAGCTTTGGTTGATTGATTGATTCATTAGAATTCCGGGCGCGTCACTGCTAATACTAGTTCCGAAAGTGTAGTGTAGTTCCTCTAGGGGTACCGGTGATTTTCCTACACTATATGGTGAGATGCGGCGCTGTCCTACCAGGTGGGTTTTTACCCTAAACAGGTATCTCCCACCTGCATGCACCATTCAAACCATTACAAGTTCAAAGCTCCCGACAGATCTCCCGGCGTGTGTGGTGGTGTGTTGCAGGTACGAGTAGGTGTGTGGAAGTAAGGGGTGAGGATAGTTCGAGGAAGAGGAAGGAAAGTGTGCGGTCCATGGCTCGTTTGTTAGGGGACTGCTCCGGCATTCGCCTGGTGTTGATAGGAGAAACCACGAAAAACTACCGATGAAAGCAGCTGACCTCTAGAATTTTTCGCCAGATAGCAGCTGAATTCGACCTGGCTGGGGTCGAAAGTCCTGCCACCGTCGGCATTCGAACCCTAGGCCCTCCCAATCAGAGGCACTGCAGTGACATCAGTTGATACCATGAGCCAACTCAGTTGGTCGGAGGCTTCGGCTTGCTCTAGCTGCTGCATTTTTTCGCTTTGGGGGATACCTAGAGGAGAAAACCCGTAAGCCGAATGAAGATCAGTTCTATTGATCTAGTAGGGAACGTTGCCATCTCTCGCGATTGAACATGCACCCCCCTACGGGAATAATGACCATAGCAGTTCACTTGCTAGGAGCCATAGAATAATCAATATAACAATCATTTCAGACATATGATATTGTGTTAGAAGACTTACCTACGTTTTGCCAATTTAAAATTAACACATTTCTATTAGATACAATTCAATGTTTAAAATTAAAAAACATTAAAAATATAAATAGGAAACATCCATTAAACACTATTTGAAAATTTAAGTCAATTGGAGATGAAATATATTATTTAGAGGCTAATTACGGTTGTCTCTTGAAAAATTGACATAATCAAATGTATATACTCAGGAAATACTGGTACGATGTATAACACTTACCTCTGAGAGCTGAATGAGTCTTGAGTGTTCCTGCAACATAGAAAAAGCGTGAGTTATTTTATTTTTAAACAGTAGTAATTTCTTTGATGTTTATTTTGGTACTTATTCATCATCAAATTATTTTTCTTTTACACTTTAGTTTCAAATATTGATGAAAATACAATATAGACACGAACATTAATTCATCTCATAACTAATAATTAATAAAAGTTACAATCGTTACACATTTTATTAGCGTTGATAATTTCGTGTCAAGTCGTATTTTCGTGTGGATTTAAAAATTGATCATTACTTCATTAAAACTGGGTGATCAAAGAATTAATGCAGTCTAAGAAACTATAAAATTTATTGCAAAACATCAGCAAAATGAAAGATTGATTTGCATCAGAATCGGCATCATCAGCAAAGTGAAATTATTGCTAAACTCAGGGGTGGTTCTAGAGACAAATTTTTGGAGGGGACGTTCGTAATATTTTCGTCGAATATGTCATATTGCAGTTTTTTTAAAACGTCGCAGGCTACACTAAACTCATTCTGTGATACGATTTTATTCTTTTTAATGATAATCCGAAAATGTGTTTCCTTGAAAGCCTCGTGGCAAGTTAAAATAATTAGTTGGTGAAAAAGTTAAGGAGTGGGGAAATTTCCCTCATTTCCATCACCGTGGATCCGCACCTGATAAACTAAACAATGTTTAATATATGAAAACATTTAATCGATATAACTACGCAGTAACAGTTCTTACTTATTAGACGTGTCTAAAGTTTCTATTACCGAGATGAACATGCAAAGCCCAGCGTATATGACCACGTGATGTTAAATATTATGAATAAAATGTAATATTTTCTAGAGATATATCCCTCGAGGCGTAAAACGTAACGTGCAAACGATGGTTAATTTTAAATCAAACACTGACTTATGACGAGGGTAAATCGCCACTTTCACGGGCAATGCTTTTACAAACTCAAATAGATTTACTAAAATACACACGGGATTTTACTTTTGAGGGTGGTCGAACAGTTTTTACCCTCAGCGTGAAAACGGTCGTTTTAACATTACATTTGTAAACATGGCACAATCTAACGGTGGATTGAAAGTCAACCGCGCAGAAAATGTCCACCAGCTACAAATATGAGAGGTGCGTTGCCCGTTCAGCAGAGGAAGGAAAGCCTTAAATACCCAAGGCTTTTAACACATTTACCTCACAAGGAAGAAACTTTATCTCACGTACAGAAGTACTGTGTAGGTTGATTTTTAAATATTTGTGATTTAGTGATGATAATGATGATTAATTTGAAGTGCAATTTATTTTCTCATTTTATTAAAACATACCATTTAGAAAGATAAAAATTGAGTAAAATGTAAAATTTATAGAATTAAAATAGAAATATAGAATATATATCATACGATGGATTATGAATATAAAAGAAAATTGAAAAGATGAAATAACTGTATTAAAAATATTAATTTTTATATTGCTTTTGGCCTGTTATACTTTTACGCAAGATGAAAGAAATATAGACTAGGTAACAGTACGAAGTAGGATCAGGGTACTTCTTTCTAGATTTTCCAGCTACTGTAAACCTTAATAGAAGTCTTTCAAATATATAACAGACTCTAGAAATCTGTGGTGGTGCAAGTGGAGGACGCTATGTCACTTCATAAATGAAGGATGCGGAGTTTTACATGTTTTGCAAGATTAGATATATTTCAGTGAACGTTACAATTGACTTTCTGTGTAATTTAGTTACTCCTCGTTCCAGGGAAAAATAGAGTAGTATCTAAGCAAAGTCTGTGAAACACATTTTTTAAAATTTAATTACCTTCTCGTTCCATTATTACTTCCTTTTCCTAGGAATTTCATTTAACTAAAATATTCAAAAGCTTACAATTAACTCATATACTCGCCGACGGTAGTTCGGCACCGGATCTCGCCATGCAGCGGGAGAAAGATCACCGCCACCTCCCGAGCATAAGAACATACATTACGCTTACGGGACTAATTACTCTGGTAGTTGACGTGCCTGGAATCGCTAAACAGTCAATCAATCCACGTTGCTAAGCAGCGCGTTCTTGCGTCTCTGCATGGTCCGCTCTTTTCCTGCCCCGAATCGCTCGCTGGTGCAGCGTCACATCTGGCACTCCGCCGAGGAACGCTGCATTTCCTCCCTTCCAAAGCCAACCGGATCGGGGCGCTCCCCAGGCCGTCGCCCCTGAGGCCCTCCGCGCCGCGGCGCGACCAATTCAATTATTTGCGCGCCTTCAGCCGCGCGCGCCCGCGTTTGCTCTCGTAATGAACGCCGCCAGGCGGCGCAGGGTCAAAGCGAAGGGGGGCGGAGCGGACGGGGAAGGGAGGAAGAGGGGAGGGGAGGGGAC
>BOPP01000184.1:1790605-1801208 GCA_017312745.1 Gryllus bimaculatus
GGGGGTGTTGAGGGTGTTGAGGCGAAGGTGGTTGAGGCGAAGGTGGTTGAGGCGAAGGCGTCCCGCCGAATATGTTGAGCCGAAGAAGTTTAGGCGAGGAGAGAAAATGGAAGTAATTAATTCCAAATACAAAAAGTACAACGTTGAAACGCAGATCATAGGCATTCAGGAGTAGAAAGAAATTCACAATAAAAATCTTAGATGAATGCCAGAATGTGAGCAAGCCTTTCAAACACAACGGACGGTGCAATTGGCATCCCTCAATATGAGAGGATACAAAAACACACAAGGGATATACTGAACAGAGAAAAATGAAGCATCGGGAACATAAAAGAATTAAGAGAAGAGGGAAGGAGCAAAATCATATCTAAACATTATAGGCGAGGGGAAGGGCATGTGGAGTGGTCACAAAGAAACGACCTCGCTAGATAGAACTACTAGAGCTATAGGAATCAGGGCGTGGGGTATTGAGTGGGAATGATGAGGAAGGGGTGTAGCAGGGCAAATAAGAGAGAATGCGAACAGGAGGAAAAAGCGGCCGAGTGGCGGTGGAGCAGAGGGGTTGAGGCCGTAGAGGGAGCGCGAGGCGGGCGACGCGGCCGCAGGCGGGTCGAGAGCTCAGCTTTCGGAGGGGGCGACATAGAGCGGCGTCGGGGCGGCAGCGGTTGGGATAGAGGAGGGGGCGTCGCCTCTCGGAGGCGCTGGTGTTTGCGTTGGCGCTGCCGCCGGCCGCTGTTGACGCCGGGGCGCATGCCCAACCCAGATCTCCCGCAGCACTCCGCCACCCTGCAGATGCACTACCACACCTACCATGCCCGCTACCAACTGCCCACTTGGCTGATCGCATCGGACTCCACCGCCATATGAGTGACACCCACCCACCGCCCACTTCTTTGGTCCTCTCGTCTCGATGTCTCTCTCAACTGCCATCCGTCATCCCACCCCACTCGGCCGCGTGGGCGACTCTCCCACCCAGCGACGCACAGGGCCACTCGCTCCAGGCAACACGTGCGGACACGTCAGGTGCGGCCGATTCAGGCGGGCCCGCCCATTCCCACCGTTCACTCCCACCGCCCCCTCTTACCGCCCATTTCCATCCCCCACTCCAACCTCACACGCTCATTGCCCACTCCAACCTCATACTCGCAGTGTCCACTCTTACTGCCCTCCGCCCACTCCAACCTCACACTCACACCGCCCACTCCAACCTCACACTCCCATCCTTTACTCTCACTGTCTACACCCACCGCCCACTCCAACCTCACACTCCCATCCTTTACTCTCGCTTTTTACACCCACCGCCCACTCCAACCTCACACTCCCACCGTTTGCTCTCACTGTCTACTCCCACCGCTCACTCCCATCGGTCACTGTTTACTGCCCTTTGCTCACCGCTCTATTGCCCATCACCCCACCACCCTTTTTCCCAACGCCACAAAATGTACTCGAACCGTCCACTCGCTTCATCCCGCTGACTAGCTCAACCAACTGCCCTTCTTTGCCTAGGGCAGTGATGGGAGATGTGTAACTGGCATACTTAATATTCGTTGCTTGCTTTCATTTTACTTCCTTCAGAAATGGAAGACAAACTTTCAAATTAGATTTGTAAAGAATAGTGGTAATAACTTTGCCTACAGAAATTAGTTGAGTGTGTGTGGCGTTTTTGCCGGGTCAATAAATCACAGATGTGAACGATTTGTAATTTATTGAGTATTTATTTGAAATATGCTCCAAGACCTGAATACTATGTACAATAATTGCAATAAACAATATTGACCCGTTACTAGAAGGAATGTCCCTGGTCACCACCACCGCTGGCCTGATAATTAGGTATCTTATTCGGTGTGATGCACCAGTAGCCTACGGGAGCATACCAGCGAGTATGCCGCACCCCCCGTCTCGACGTAGCACGCCGGCTTCAGTTCCCTGCCTCTGTAGCCTATGCATTGAAATGCAGCGCCGCGCAAAATCCACGCGACTTCCAACCGATGCGCCCAAGAATCAGAAGATGGAGTTTAGATCCGGGGTCCGTTTATATTACTTTCTGGGCCGGCTGACGGAACTGCGTCATCTCGCTGTTTCCGCAGACGCGATTCCACAGCTAGCCTGTCTACGGGGTTCACAATTTTGCTCCAAGTGGTCAACGGGGTTCACAAGTGGCCACCCACGACACGGCACCCCTTCCCTTCCGCTCCCTAGGTTTGTCATTGTTCAGCCCGGCGTCTCTTCCCGCCAGCGTTGCCCTTGAGCATGAAATGCACGAGGCTAATAATTTGTCAGTCGCCTTTGTACAAGGCGACTGACATGACGCCACATGTGAAAAATTTCAAATTCCATTTCATCAGTAACTCTTTCACCATCTTTACTTCGAGTTTATGACACTAATTTCATCTAATTATATTATTATTATTATTATTGTTATTGTTATTATTATTATTATTATGCATTATAATTAAAATTCATTACTTAAAGATACTTCGAATTCAATATTTTTCTCTTTGTGTACTATATTATAGTTTTATAGATACTAAATCATACTCTACTTCATATATAAAAATGTATTCGCATCATTTTTTAGTCAATTGTGGAAAATGTAATATGTATTACAATTTATTAATAAACTAATTTATTTTCAGTCCATTAAAAGATGTTACTCTTATATTTACACAATTTATTGTCATAAACAAGAAATACTTCTACCACTAACTGTACTCTTTCTTTCAAAATTTATCCGTTTGTCAGAAATGAATAGAAGATTATGTAAACTACTGGCTTTAGTACTTATTATTACAAAATTAACCGAAATGCATAATATATTATTAAGAAATGGACTACCAAACAACAACCAATTCTTAACAATATCAAACAATAACAACTTGTAAAATTACAAATATTTTTTAAATATTAATGAATTAAATGTAAAGTCTAAAAATTATGGTGTATTGAAAAAAATTAGAATTTTTATCCAAGTAAGTTTTGTGTTTTCCCAACCATACAACCTATTTAGGACCCATGTCAAAAACTGCCATAATGCGTGCAAGGATGGCAGCCTTCATTGTGCAGCACAATGCAAGGAAGTGAAGTACACACGTACAATCACACAGGCGCGTAAACGCATTCAAGTACCCGCACGCGCATGCACGTCTGCGCATTAATAGACTCGCAGAGACGTGGGCGTACGCACTCGCATATGCGCTTAAGGGTTCAGGTCGCCAACCGCTCGGTGGGGAGGGGGATGGCAGAGCTTTGCGTGGCGGAGTGTAGCGGGGTGTGGCAGGGTGTGACGTCGCGTGGCGAGGCGTGGCTTGGGGGGGGGGGCTTGACAAGGGGTGACGGGGCTTGGCAAGGCGTGGTGAGGGGTGGGTGGCCGTGGCGTGCGGACAGGAGACGAGGGGGGTGGTGGGGCGTCTCGGGGCGTGGCGGAGCGTGGCGGGCGGGGCGGGCGGGGGCGTGGCGTGGCGGAGGAGGCGGGGCGTGGGGGGCGTCTCGGCTGGCGGCTGGGGCGTGGCGGGGCGGTGGCGCGGGGGGCGGGCTGGGGGGCGGGCGTGGGGGGAGTGGCGGGGCGTGGCGGGGCGTCCGGCGGTGGGCGGGGCGTGGCGAGGTGCGAGGGCGTGGCGGGGCGTGGCGGGTCGTGGCGGGGCGGGGCGGGGCGGGCCGGGGGAGTGGCGGGCGGCGGCGCGTGGGCGGGCGGGCGGGGGGGGGGGGCGTGTATTATGTAATTATTCTTTATTATGATACTACTTCCTCAACCTTATACCGCTGATTAATGATGAATTTTAAATGGTTAAGGGATAATGAAAACAAATGATTACGTAGTGAAGGTGAAACTAGAGTGAAGAGAAATGAGAGAATTGTTGAAGCTTCCACCACCAAAAATCTCACATATATCGTCCGAGATTTGAACTCTGCTCCCAGCTGGAGAAGGAGATTGATCTGACAGCGATCTACACTACTAGAGTCCGATTAAAAGTAGATGTTTGACATTTGCGAGTGGAGGGGAGCGACGTTGTCAGGTTGCGTACCACTGAGCATGTGTTTCTGGGATACAAAAATAAACACTTCAAATAAATACTTATAAAAGTAACCAAATATATACTAACATTGTGTGGAGCAGCAGATTATTTTGGAACGGGTACACATTGCGTTCTCTATTAACTTCAATAAAAGTGACGGCGTATACTATATTACACCACTTATATACACTAAATTATAAGGCGATAGAAAATACATCGCTCTTTTCTGACTCATTGTGACTTCAACTGGCACATGCTATGTCTGTAGCACTACCACTCTAGCTACTTGCACACTTGAAATTAATAAAGAGTTACGGTAATAAAAGATGTCTGATATCAAAAAAATGGAAATACAAGAATTTTTGATACCAGCCTTTTTTATTTGCTGTATTTAATTATTAGAAGTATCTGACCCCAGCGTTCTAATTAATAATGAAGAGCTCTTCAGCATTGTTTTCTATCACGACTTCCTGCTCCTAAGAATCTGTAATTATTTTCACGGTATGTTCAATGACATTTCACCATTCGATAAGTGTTTTTTTTTTGTTACTGCGTTATTCAAAACCCTTTCCAGTTTAGTTAAGACAAATGTTAACCTAAAACTCTGAAGAGAATGAGCGCGCAGAAAAGGCAGAAATGCGAGTGGCGAGAGACAGATGATTTGCTCACGACGCTCATACTCTGTGACCAAAAGTATCCGGACACGTGACTGAAAATGACTTAAAAGTTCGTGGCCCCCTCCATCCGGTAAGGTTGAAATTCAATTGGGTGTTGGCCCACCCTTAGCTTTGATGACACCTTCCACTCTCGCAGTCATACTTTCAACCAGGGGCGGGAATGTTTCTTGGGAAATGGCAGCCCATTCTTCACGGAGAGCTGCACTGAGGAGAGGTATCGATGTAGGTCGGGGAGGACTGGCACGAAGCTGGCGTTCCAATACATCCCAAAGGTGTTCGATAGGATTCCAGTCCGGATTCTGTGCAGGCCAGTTCATTACAGGGATTTTATTGTCGTGTAAACTCTCCGCCACTCCGTGCAGTGTGACAGGTGCTCGGTCATGTGGAAAGATACAATCGCCAACCCCGAATTGCTTTTCAACAGTGGGAAACAAGAAGGTGTTTAAAATGCCTGTGCCGTGATAGTACCTCACAAAATAAAAAGGTATGCAAGCCCCCTCCATGAAAACCACGACCACACCATAACACCATCGTGGACGTGTTCGGATACTTTTGATCACGTAAAGTATGTTTCCCATTCGTTTGTGACAACTCAGCGATCTGACTCGTCACATTTTCACTCTCTCATAAACAGCTTTGATGGAAAAGGTGATAGGCGTCCTTACGTCACACACAACTACCAACAACCAACTTACATTAATCGAAACTTAGCTCCTGAATCCAGGATGAGATATGTCAGTTGGAAAAACATACAAGGGTGTTCCTACCAATATTAGCAACTAATAATTCCTTGCCGTTTTAGGCCCAGAAGCACAAATGTGTTTTTGGGATTTTTTAATTTTATCACAGCCTGTGTATTGCCGCAACTTTATGCGCATTTCCAAGACTCGATGCGTCGTTGAAGACTTGGGGGCGCGGCGAGCGACGTTTGCGAGCAGTCCCGCACTCATTTCGTTTCACTACTGCTGGGAGTGGGGGGGGGGGAGTTATTTGTATTATTTTTAAACATCGAGCGCGATGCAATTCTGGCTGCCGGCTGGGAGGCATGGCTCTGACGATCGATCCCAGAGCTCAATTAATAGCATTTTCTTCGTGAGCGGAGGAAAACGTTGACTTTTTTTCGGTAATACTTCGAAAAAGTCTTAGAGATTTCACTGTTAGCCCAACCTTCTAGACGTTATGGAGATGAGGAATTGTCAAGAAACTACTAAGCTCAAACTAAGCGTTTCTCAACAAAAATAAATTAGCAATATTTTTAATCTAATTAAGGAGATGGCAGTGATTTTTTCTACATGAAATAACTCACCTATGAATTATATTTATTTGTTTCTTTTTTGGTCCCAAAATCCAATGATTAAATGTTGCGAGAGGTTTTTATTTCTTTCTTTCTTTTTTTCCTTGTATCCTTCTTTCTTCTCTCCTTTCTTTCTTTTTTTGATTTTCTCTAAAAATCATTTTTTCCTGAAAGTTCTACTTTATAACAGTTATGACGTATGAAAAAGGAGACTAATTTAAAATTCATAAATATGATTGTTTATTTTAGAGCATTTGATGTTGTGCTTCTCTTCATAGGAACCACATTAATTTTGAAAGAAATATATCATTGCCATTGTTGTATTATATTGATTTAGAACACTGGTATTTTCGGTCTATTGTTTAATCTCCGTTTTCGGTGTCAGATGTTGAATGCAAAAAATAGCATCCAGATGAAAGATGAATGTTTCACGTTTCAGTCAAGCCGTTTACCATCACAAAGACAAACAAGAACATCGCGAATTCATTTCATTATCAGACACATAAATAACGTCCAGTCTTCGAAAACAATTTGTCATTCCTCACCTACAACGTTGCTTTGAATTGTCAGGTTACGTGATAAAGAAATACACATTATTCATTCAAATGGTTTTCATCTGACTTCGTTCGAACAGTAGATATGCTCAACGAAAATCGAAAATCTCGTTCTAAATACGGATACAAGTGAACGGACGGATAAAACTTTTAGAAGAGAAAAACGACATATAGGAATATTTTCTTGACATTAAATTCAGTGACATTTTGGAGAAATGCTCACGTTCACTCTATATCCGAAACGTATTGTGTTTGCATTGAAATAGTTTTGCTAATGATATTCCATCGCAGTCTCTTTTAACTTGTAGCAATGATTTTAACTTCCAAGATCATATTTCTTGGAAAGTATGGTCATTAGACCCATATTAATATTTTTAAAAAACGCAATTGATTTTAACAGGGCTATGAATGTAATCCCACTAATTCTCTATAATATTCACTAACAAAGACAATAATGTACACTAAACGAAATGTGGTGTTAAATAACATTGCCGAAATAGTTGGAGTAAAATAAAGTTAACATTGAAAAGAGTTAATAAGGAGTGTATTTAACAGTTATTATACAATAACTAAGTCCATTTAATAATTTATTTCAAATTTATGTGGAACACGTGTATTTCTTCAATGGATCATAATACTTAAACATTGAACTGTTTCATTTCTAAATGTGGTTATTACATTCGTATCAAGCTCATTTTGAGATGATTATTATATGCGCATGTTTTCTCAAGCCCCCGAATATCTACTCCTTTAATAACAGTAATTGAATTAAGAATAAATGTTAGCGACGAGCGTTGTTGACAAAATCTAAGAATAAGTAATGTTCGCTTCCCTAAAAAAAACCATTTTTCAAATAAAAACGAATTACATATTTGATGTAATAGTCGTCATCGAAAACATAAAACACCCACTCGTCTCGCATCTGGCAAAATGAGGGTTCAATAAAAAAAGGTGAACGAATAATATTGGCTCTCTGCGGATCACAATGCGTTCACCGTATTATAGAACACCTCTAGCCGTTGTGATGCGAAAGCTCCCCTCGAAGGAATCCAAGGCCTTCGAAGAAAGAATGCGCGAGAGCCCTTTCCCGGCAGCGCGAGGCAGGAGCAGCAGGCGGCGGTGGCGACGGCATCAAGGAGGCCGTGACTTCCTGCCTTTGATGCGGGCGGCGCGGGTGGGCGCGTGGTGGGGGAAGGGGGGGTGCGGGTGATCGTCGCGAACGCTCGGCCGCCGGGGACAAACGACTCAGCCACGCGGGTATAACGCGCTTCCGCGGCCAACCCTCTCCTCTTCCCCCTCCCAGTCCCGCTGCTCGATACTCAGCCGCGGAGGCGCCCCCGTCGCGTTCCACACGCTCCCACCCGTGGGAGAACGCCACCGGCCGCGCTCTACACGCTCACGCACAGAAAGGGACTGGAAGGCCATTCTGCGTCAAGGAGCTTCTCCACCGAGTGTGCACGTTCTGGAAATAAACAGATGGAGTTGGTTCTGGCGTATGCAATCAATTCCATTAACATGGAGAGGTTGTCGCCTTTGATGTAATAAATAAAACTTTAGTCGGTTGGTTGGTTGTTAGTGATTTCGGGCACGTCAACTTAAAAGGTCAGAGTCCCATAAACGTAGTGTATGCTTTTGCTTGGGAGGTGGTTGTGGTCTTTCTCCGCTGTATGGCGAGATTCGGTGGTGTAATGCATGTGTGTGTGTGTGTGTGTGTGTGTGTGTGTGTTTGGAAGTAAGGGGTGAGAATAGGTCAAAGAAGAGTGACGAAAGATCCAGCGCGGTCCATGGCCCGTTTGTTAGAGTACTGCTCCGCCATTCGTCTAATGCTGATCGTTGAAACCACAGAAAACTACCGATCAAAATAGCTGGCAACTAGAAATCTTATCTAGACAGCGGCTGAATTTGACTTAGCTGACAAGCTAGTGCCGATCATCTTGCCACTGTGGCGACTCGAACCTACGGCTTTCCGGCCAGAGGCACTGCAGTGATATCAGTTGAGGCAATCAGCCACCTATATCTGTATAAGACTTTGGTAATCCTTATAATTCCCTGTAATCTCCACTAACGAAGGCAATGGTGTACAATAAACGAATTATTTGTTGGAATTAAGTAATATTGCCTGAAGAATTAGAGTAAAATAAAGTTAATATCTTGATTTTAACTTTATTTTAATTAATAATATAACATTGGTATTGTCTATGTTTTTTGCAATGTACTAGGCGTCTGCCCAAGTTCCTTACTTAAGAACACGAATTTCTGGTGAACTTGAATGTGCTTCCGGTGAATTCTGTTCTCAAGAGATGAAGTCATTGTAAACGAAAAACATTACTAAGTTTTGGAATTCCTGAATGCTAGATATTAATTTAGTCAAGATTGCTGGAAAATTGTAAGCCCCTGGAGTTATCATGAGTTTGGAGTAATCACGGTTTGAAACATAAATCCGTGCTTACTCGCTGTGGCTCAAAACGGGACTGCAAGGGCATTTTGCATCAAGCTCTTTCTCCGTGAGATGTGTACGTTCTGGAAATAAACACGTGGAGTTATTTCTAGCGCGAACAATCAGTTCCTCTAAAATGTTGGGGATGGTGCTCCCTTTGATGTAATTAATAAGACTAGTATTGTCTAGGTATTTGGCAATTTACTTACCCCGCAGGGAATTAGCCCAGACATATCTGGTGAACTTCAATTTGCTACCTGTGCTCTAAATTCATGTTCTCTGTGGACGTGGTTGTTCTGAACGAAACATTCGAGTATAATGAAGGAATTTCTGAATGCTAGATATTGATTTAGTCATGATCGCTGAAGTAATGTCTCTCCAAGACCATTCATTACTTGGGACGGTTAGAATCATCTTGTAAAACCGAGCTTAAGTGGTGTGTGCTAGTGGTTTAGTTGGAAAGTTGGAAAGAGAGGGCGGTGAAAAGTAAATAAAAAACAAAACAATGTGGTAATTGGTCTGCAACGACGTTGACGAGACAAGAAATATAAAGTATGTATGTACAAAAATGTTATACAAATTAAAATTAAATGAAAAACGAAAATCAAGGGTAATGAATCTGAAATAGAATTGTATTTTTTTTTTCGAAATTTAGATACTTTTTTCTGTTAAGCGGTTTATTGATATCTAATATTGCTTTCACTATATAGTAAATTTTTTTTTATATTTTATAATATATAATCGTTTTCGCTTAAGGAATATTAAATAGTATTCACTTGAAGTGCAGTACATTATAATTACATCATCCCACGTGCATTGATTTTGAGTGGACGAGATATGCCAGTTTTTCAGTCTAAAAGCTTTCCCAGGCTTTCTCGACCATTCTCGGGATATTTAAGTTGCGTATTTAAAACGGAAAATCAGAGGTTAGCTCTTCATATTTCTTCGTTCCATTTTCACCTTTCTGGCGCATTTACGAAGAAAAAACAATCTAACTATGAACATTATAAAATATCTATCAAATACCGTTGTTAGTTCAATTTCTTGCAGTAGGCGTGGGCCGAGGAGGGCTTGGTATGTGTCAGCCTTATAAGATATCGTTTCAATTATTTGACATTGACTTAGCAGTACATTTGTATTGTAAAGGCGACTTACAGTACATTTGACAGACAGGACAATGGGCTCTGCCATTCACTCCATTCTCATCATAATATCCGCACACACTATATCTGCTATGGTATAGTGCATTTGCACTATACGTATTATAATTTTATATTTTTTAATAATTTTATTTTTATTTTCTCTCAAAATATGTGATAGGCGTTTGTATTTTCAACTTATGTGAATCTTATCTTCCTGGAGCCCTCTACTGTTGTAATGATGAGCCATTTCACCGACAAGTACGTAAACAGCCTAGAAAGGCGATCAGATCTGATAAAATAAAATATTATTTTACACTATCGATGTATCAGTTGTAAAAAAGAACTATCGATCTCCGGTTCGTGCAGCATCGTCATTGCTACATCGGCTTCCAGGGGAGGTGCCATGCTTCATTCGCAACACTCGCGACGCTACGAGACGCGACGCGGGGCGATACGGGGCGAAGCGAGGTGGGGCGACGCGACGTG
>BOPP01000184.1:1802149-1817719 GCA_017312745.1 Gryllus bimaculatus
CGGGAGGCCGTGCCGTGGCTGGGAGTGGGGCGAGGCGTGGCGCCGCACCGCGCCGCGCCAATCGAAGCTGTCACGATGCACCCTCGCAGACGGAGCGGCCTTCCAAGGAAGCGACAGCGCGGCGCTCGGGTGCCTTGCGACGAGACGCGAAGCGAGGGCGCTTGGGAGCCGGTTGGAAGAGATGCGACACGACACGAATGTGACGGGAGAAGAGGAAGGAAAATAAGATTGGCGAGCGATCTAGAAGCGGAAAAAAACTGCTGCAAAACGCGTTCGTAGAACCACGATTATTCGCTTCAATTTATTGCACATATGTGCAGATTTTATTATAGGGCATGGTATAATGGAGTTTTTTAACACTTATTTTTTAGATAAGGGGACAACATTACAATTATAATCAACGTGTAAAATATCTGATGAGTTTTGTATTGCTTGAATGATATATAATGTATTATGTTTGTTTGTTTGTTCCCTCCGATGATTTCTTAGTTGTTAACATGTGAATCTATGTTAGCATCTTATTTAGCAAGTTATATATCGATAAGACTGTCGACTATACTAGACCAGATGTCGGTTAGACTGAGATTTATTTATGAATAAGAAAACATGACATGTGGAATTTTATCCCGATTTACGCTTTTTTTTATAAACATGATGAAACATTTAATATCTACAACATTTTCTAATTAATTTTTGTCATGTAATATTAAAAAGTGTTGAAAAAGTGAAGTCAACAAATAAAAATAAACTTTGTTATAGTAATATTGTTTTAATTGTTTAGAAAATACTGTATTAGAATTAGAATTCACAAGAAGGAAGTACGAGCATTCTGGAATTCACATATCGCTACTCACTGAAGCGCTACGAAGAAGTAATTTCGTGGCGAACAGCAGTCATATCGCATCTTTATTCGGGACTATAACGAATTTCTTTTTGAGTATAAATTTCAATGCTCTCGGCATTTAGTTACCATCATAGACTGTTTTGTGGGCATTTCCGTCAACATATGTCGGCAAAATAACCTACACCTACGGTCACTCGCACAGCATTCAAGTGAATGGCCACACAAACTTACGTCATCATGTATACGCAATAAACGTGCTAAGTCGAATTCAGGAGTCTGCTAGAGTAGTACCCTAACAATCAAGCAATGTTCCGCGATATTTAAGTCCTCTTCCATGTTCTAGCCGGCTGGGTGGAGACCTGCTGACTGACATGTCTGGGGAGGGAAACCCTGAAAAAAATCACACTGTCCTTAATGGAAACGGTTAGATTCTGGCTAGAACTGAAGATTTATAAGCGCATCCGCAAATAGCGTTGATAAATTTTAAACAAAAGTTCTTTAACACTTTTCGTATAAGCAAAATCAAAAGGAGAAAAAAATCAGGTAATGGTGCAGATATCACAGGTGATACGCTGGCGATAAGTGAAATATTATGTTTAATACGTAGGCACTCCACAACGCATTGTTTAATTTGCAAAGATAATACTTTTAATGGCCGAGCACAAGTTACTTCATGAGCAGAGTCCTTAACAAAATCAGGACTAACGGAACGTCACAACATGTTGAACTGTTGACGCTGTAGGATGAAATAAAGGAAATGCCTATACACAAACTCTCCACAAATGGTGCCATATTTTCCGTTTTTTATGGTTAGATAACGTCATATACATCGCAGTGCCATATGGCGCCCTGGCGGTGCGTCTCACCTATGGAACCAGGTGCGCTGCCTTTCGAATGCCGCGTGAGGGCGTGGTGGTCTGGCGTCGGCGCCCCGTTCGGCGAGGGAGCGTGGTGTGCAGCGCCTGGTGTGAGTGGGCGAACGGTCTTTGGTGGTGTAACGGTTTGCGATCGGTCTGTTATAGCCAAGTTTGCTGCTTTATATCCGATCGAAGCCTTGGATTTTTGGGGTCTTTTTGTGGGGTCGAATTCTACGTACGCCTTCATTTTGTAAGAAAGTAAAGGCGGATGTCTAAAGTAGTTTTGTTGGAAGTATAAGATACTCTAGCCGAAATGAACCCTCTGAGCAAAGTTAAAATCACTTGTTTCGTAACCCGAGCGATACAATCTTTCTCTGTCAAACAGGGTAAGGAGCGTAGCGGAATTTTCGTGGTTAGAGGGAAGAGTAGGTCTCAGAAGAGCCTCGCCCACGGAAAATAAGGCATCATTGAATTGAATTGAATTGAATTGAATTGAGTCAGTGACATCCGGTTGGCTCTCTCCTGCTGCCAACCGGCGCTCCACGCTCCCTCAAATGCTGTCTCGATGCGGCGCCGACCCGGTCACAGATGATAACTCCGTGATGCGAAGACAAGGGAGGAATTTTGCGTATCTGCCAGCTAGGAAAGTGTGACAATAGCTCGACAGCAAGAGTGCTGGAGGGATGTTCTAGGGTTTGCAACCCAATGATGGAGGATTTTCGACAAGCTATGCAGTGGGATCGAATTCAACCGCTGTATGTTGGAGACTTCTAGTGACAGACTGCTTCGTGGTTTCTCCGATCAATATTACCAATGCCGAAAAATTGGCGCCTGACCACCCACGATCTTGCTCCCTCATACTTAACCGTCTTCTCTTCCTTTACACATACGCTCATACATGCATCCGCTACACTATCACGCACGTCATGAGATCACTCGGGAGCTTTTAGATTGTCCCCAGGGTTGACCAGCTGCGGGAAATACTTGGAGGGAAAATCTTCCATGTATCGTCGAACATCTCATATGCTAGCGGACATGGGAAAATACCAACCAATACTACGTCGCGGGAGATAATATGCCACTACACCTATGGGACTAATGACTTCATTAAGTACTCATTCTCAGCAGGGTAGACGATAAAACAGTGACCACATGAGGGAATCTTACCTCATTTATCAAGGAGTTAAAAGTAAATGACCGTTGAAGGTTGCTCCGTACAGATTGTCTTATTTCCGTTAGGTCAGAAACCTGCTTCGTATTCAGAGCTCCTTTCCAGACCTCTATGTTGTAACTGTGGAGAAAAAATTAGGGACTTTGTTTCAAACTTCTGTGAATAATTCTTTCTTCGGATATAAAAACACACCTCTGAACTGTTTCAATTTTTGGAATTGGTAATTAACTCTTTACTTGACGTACAGATTATTTCATTTGAAAGTAATTGCATTTAGGACGTAAATGTGAACAGAACCTCATTGAGCCTTTCATCTTCTTAGTAGTTTCTGGCTATTTCAAAATATTAATACAACGGCAAAGAGGTACAAATACTGTAGGATTCTGAACATTCTATTATTTTTTAATGTGTGTAGACCCTCATTCATCTAGATCTTAGTAAGTAGACACTTATTCAAATGCAAAAATCAAATCAGACAGATTTTGCATTTTTTACTATAATGAGGCTATTCCTATCATTAGGAAATCTGATTGTGTTTTTGTTCTTGTTCTTTTCTAAACCTCGGTTTCTGATAAATTTCGCTTCTTGGCCACGAACATTTAATATTATTACTTTTTAAAAGTTAATAATGTATTAGTTATGGAAAATACTCTGAAATATTCGAAACCATTTTGCTAGACAATGTTTTTGTTTAAGGAAGAACTTAACGCGACCACTCGATGGGCAAGCCAAATTGTAATGCCCTTACAAACCCACCACGATAGCCGTAACTTGACGAGCTCCTTCAACCAAAATAATAACCGGAAAATGTGGCTATGAGCATCAATTGATGTCACTGCAGTGCCTCTGACCGATAGGTCTTAAGTTCGAGTCCCGACGGTGGCAGCATTTTCGGGCGCTGCCTGGAGGAGGATTCTAGCGTCCAGCAGATCTGATCGATACCCTTACAAACGGATGATCTTCCTTGACCCATCCCCACTCTTTACTTACGCATACTTTCACTTACATTCACTGCGCTACCACAAATGCCGGGAGACCAGTAGGGAACGTGGAGCTTCTCTCGGCTTGGACGACTTTACAACCCGTAGGTGGGAAATACCTACTTGGGGGAAAACTTCGCTATAGGGCAAATAAGTCGGTGATGGGTTTCACCATCCAGCGCGGGAAAGTCACCTCCACCTCCCGAGAGAAAAAAAAACATGCTCTGCACTTACGGGACTAATGACCTTAGCAGTTGACGCGCACGGAATCACTAATCAACCAAACCAATCACACTATCGCATTCGTCAACTATATAAGAACATTCTTTATACCCCGTATCAGAATCTACGTCGTTATTGAATTAGAATGGTGTTTGTAGAATTTTCGAAGTATTGGCCCCCAACCAGTCTGCACTCGAGAGGCCTTGCACGCTGCCAGCGGCAGCCTTGACATTCTTTGGTCGCTCGTCGCAGACTGACTGACGGCGGTTTTTTGCCCGCGGTTTCACCTTTGGCCTCCTGTGACGTCACTCGACAGGCGGACGGCCGGACGTCGATGTCACCGCTCACGCGGCGCCACATTTTTAGAAGCGATGGAAGTTGGCTTCTGCTGTTCTGGTGACGAATGCGTGAATAAATTAAGGTTTGTAAAAGAAAACTAATCTGTTAGTTCAATGGATAGTTTAAAATAATTAATTTCATTTATAAAGATAGATAGCCAATACTACATAAAATTACTTTTTTAAATTTTAAATTTATTTTTTTATTTAAGGTCAAAAACAGTTAAAATCTGTGTGAACGTACTGAAGTGAGATGTATATTATGTGCACGATTTCTTAAATTCTGGGATTCCTATCCTAATCCATATACAAATTGAATTCTGAATGCAAGACAGAAAACAATATAAAATTTGTGAATAAAAGAAATAAAAGGAATAATAAATTTGAAAAAATATGTCATGAGTACTGCATCTCTTTCGATATATGAGTACAATGAATACTTTCTCCCAAATGCAACGCTTCTCATTACGTAGGTAGTATTCACATATTGTTTATGTACATGGGTTCTAATTTTGTACCAAATAATGTTTATTTGTAGTTCATTTTTGTATAGAGTCATGTAAAATTTCAATGGTGTCCATAAATCAATTTGAACAGATCGTTAACAAGGCAGTGAGTAAATGTGCGCATTTGAGTTACAACACTGCAGTTCTATGTAAATAAATCTCTTGTTCTTTTGTATTCGTTATGCTATACGTTCTCTCGTAAAATAAAGGTATGGATAACATTTTGGAATTATCTGTGTCAGTGGTGGATTAGAATTGTAAATATACTGTCAAAATTATCTTTATGTAGTTGACCCCTTTCCAGGTTCGGTAAACCATTTATCTTGAATTCTCGCGTTTCTATGACAGCTGTCATTTGTTATTCGTCACATTTCTCTTCAATGATATTCTCTCATTTATTACTTCTTCTATTTCTACTGCGTTTGTGTAACCACATGAAACTGTTATATTCTACTATTAATGCAATGAAACTTTATGTTGAACTTTAAATTCGATTCTGTTGTTATTACAAATGAAAATTATGTTTTGGAGACTAATATTAAATGTCAACAATGTTACAATGTCTTTGAGTACAATATAATAATGTATAGAGGATAAAATTACTCATTCATAAAATAATTAGTTCGTAGTTTACACCAACTGCAAAAGATAAAACGAAATCGTTATTTTCAGTATTTCAGCATTGTTAAAACTTTCAATATATGGCAATGTAATTTTAATATACAATATAAAATATTACACCTACTTGTGAACTTACTGAAAGGAGATTCTGATATTCAAACGATCTTGTAAATATATTTAAACATTCTTACTTTCTCACTACGGACTTCAGAAAAATTTATGAAAATGCGAAAAAGGGCGAATTTTCGGCAGAAAAGTCTTATTACAGGGCTCTGTTAACAAAAAAGTGGATAAATGCAATTGCTAAATTGAGAAAAACCTTCTTTTAACACGTGGTGTAGACAGAAGCCATGCTTTCTGGGTCCTTCAAACCGAAAAATTGAATTGCGGCAAAACGTCTCTCATCCTGTCTGTCCGTTTGTGAACAGCGCTAGCGGCTAAACCGTTCTGCCAATTTTCTCCAAAATTGATATTCTCCAATCTATTTGGCTGATATCACAGCCACATGGGTTTGAAACCGATATTTTAATTCTGGAGATACTTTACATCAAGCCCCTGAGACATTTTCCAAATTTAAAAAAAAGCCCCATCATTTATTAAATTTCGTTGTTGGATAGTGTGAAAAGATGTTGTGCAGCTGTTCGTTGAAAATTCTAATTTTTCGAAAATTGCGAATGTTCCATTTTTTTCGGAGTCTTCCTGGAACTATAATATTAAATGTAGCGATTTTTTCCTTTAGGTAAATGTGTTCCTTAAGGATAAATTTCAAATAAAATCATGTGAAATTTTTCGAAAATTTGAGTACCTTTCACGCATGAAAGTATGGGATACAAAGTACGTGCTGTTTTAGCACCACTAGTTTTTACTTTAGTTGATTCTCCCTATACATTATAAACGATTCGAATGCAACCCGCACTACAACTGCTTCTCCTGCGATCTGTCGTGCAGTGTCACAGGTTATTTGAGCCGTGTCGATCTAAAACAAATGGCGTCAGTGCCATAACCTAGGCCAGAAAAGCAGTTGGAGTCTGTCTAGTTTTACTGAAACCTAAACGTTTCTTTAAAATGTATTTGGAAATACTCCAATTTCATTTTCTTTTACCTCGCAACTAGGGCAGCACTAAGGGGGTTCCATAACGCCCCTTCGATGGCTTCCGAGCTCTTCATTGTCGGAGACGAAATTACCTCCACAAAAGCCAATTACCGTGAAGTAACGTCAGTGCTTCCGGAATTGCGAGGCGGTGGCTCTTTCGAGGTCGCAGCGCCCCCCCCCTCTTTACGGCGTTAGCTCACTGCGCAGCACACCACTCCTGCAGCGTAATAAATGGATGGAAGTAATGACGCGAGGAGAAGGGTTGTTACACTACGTGTCTACCAGCAGAGCAGCTAAGAAGCACCCATGAACCACATGACATGCACAGACTCTGGTGTGGGGTAATTTTAAAAGTTAGAAAGGGCATTCACTTATTCTCTATTTAAAATTAAATAAGGTATACACGGCCGATTGTGATGGGTCAACTACCGTATTGTTCACAGGGAGGTTCTTAAGTTCGAATCCCGATGGTGGAGGATTTACGACTTTGATTTTATCCGGACTGAAATGAACAACTGTCTGGAGGAGATTTCTATCGACCGATTTCCTCACCCTTGCCCCCACATCTCCGCTTTTGCTCGCATACCACACACACACACACACACACACACACACACATACACACACATACACACACAAACACACACACACAATTACATGTACTACTCCATACGTCAGGTATTTTCTCCTTGTCCTGGCTCGGGTGTTGCCTCGTTAGGGATATCCCATATGCCAGTATAACAGTCAGCACCACAACACACGTTTCAGCTTGTATGGAACACCACCACTTCTTTGGTTATAAAAACACTACACTTACGGAACTAACCACTATGTAGTTGACGCGCATGAAAAGCTAAAAACTCGTGTTTAAGAGGAACTAATTTAAAATGTGGAGAGTTCAGAAATATTCTTTGTACAAAAAAGTTCTCTCTAGAATTACATTTATAAGTTTATGGGGTAAATGTATTTTAAGATACTTTTTATATAGTTGAGGAAACATATTAAAATGTTGGTATGTTGACTTGATTATGTGTAATTTTGGCCTCATATTTATTAATTTATTGTTTATTAAAAATGCCAGACATGTAGTTGCACGAGTTTGGAACTGTGCATAACGTAATATCCGCATGCTGCATTTCAGCTCGTTAACGGCTCGTTTATAATGTTGCTAGAACAAGTAGAGTGAAAATGAAGATAGTTTTCAATGAAAAAATACGAAATAATAGGTCTGGATTATTTGCTCCGTATAGCTAATGACGAATATATCACGGTATTTCGCGGCTTTCTCGGCCGTGCAGTTAGATGTCTCATAATCGCCAGTACGGCTCGATACGCTCGCGATCATGCGACATCTAGCGGCACGTCTGAAAAAAACCGTGAGATATTCAATCGTGAAGACAAGGTCTCACGTGCCAAGAAATAACAACCCAAATATACATGAAGCTACCGTGACACACTTTTTCTATGAATTTTAAAGTCACACATTTTTCGTACGATGAATTAAGAAGACGAAAAAGACATATTGGGTAAGGCTTTATGTCACAAATGTGAAATATATCACCATATCCATACCGTATTATATCATTTGGTATTGAAATCAAATTTTGGAAGCAAAAAAGATGTAACAAAACGCTATCCAGATATTTCAAATCCGGTTCCGTGTCATCCGATTACATTTGTTTGACACGAAGTTCTTCACCGTCTGAAAGAATCAAGGAAAGTGATATTCGATAGAAACCTCTCATCTCGGGAATTTCTCGTATTTCTTACACGCTTTTCTTCGTTGGAGCACAATAGCAACCTTTCAGCAGAAGCACATTTCGTAGGATATTCTTCCAGTGTCTCGTTCGAAATGTATTGTATCTCCGCTGAGAAAACGGTCTTTCTTACTATCCTCACTCACACAGCGTAGCGATCCGGCTATACTTTGCAGATTTTAAATATATGAAAACATAAAACTAATACAGTGGGGTATATATACCATCAACCTAAAAAAAGTCGATTTTTAAGGCCTTAATGCAGCTGTTTACCTGGAAAACAAAATCAAGAATATTGTGTCTATTTTGTTTTCCCTTGTACATTTAATTTATATATGCTCTTAGGGAACCAATAATTTATTGTTCACTCTATTTGTTTATTAACAATTTTCCAAAATGTGGGTTTTTACTTCAGCCATCCTATCTCAACAAGTTAATGCATTTTGATAATTATTTTTGTAATAAGTCGAAACTGTATGTCCTAAATAATGAACTAAAATGGTAAAGGAACTGTAAAAACTAAAGAGTCACAATTCGATTATTTGAGAAAAGATAATTGTTCAAATTGTTGAAAATATTCTGGACATTTCAGTTTATTTAACCGAAACTTTTATTGACACATTAACTATTTCAGTTCATTATATAGTGCATGATGTGCATATTATCATGGATTGCATGATGCAAAAAGAATTATATAATATTTTTTGGTTGACGATTTATTATGTTTTACATGCATGAATGTACTGAAAATTCCCAAAGAAACTAAGAAACGTAAAAAAAAGATTTAAAGCAATTAAAAGAGTACACAACAAAGTATACGACTCATTAAAATTTGAAACTGACGAAATTTCACTATTTTTCATAATTTTGGGGTAGACAGCTACCATCCGTTAGCAACCAAACAAATACAGTCTTAAAAACATATACGCATTTTGTTTCATCATTCATATTTATTTAAATTGTTTTTCAATAAAAAACAATAAAAACTGTATGTGACTGAAAAGGGAGAAGATTAATATACACGTGTTTTAGTATACTACACTCGCATTGTAGCAGTGTCTAGTGAATGAAGTAGACTACCTTCTAACTTGTTAACTCCTAGAGCTTGTATTTAACAAAAAGTCCATATTTTATCACTCAAACAACATGTATATAAATAGAATGTTACAACCGCTGGAAGCTGGGTAAACTGAGAGTTTCAATAATGGTGTAGTGAACAGACTGGTTAAAGACCGTAAAATGTGACGGGAATTTGACACTTAAAATTATTCTGAAAAAATACATAGGAAATGTGATGTGAAGAACACGATTTGTTTAATATTTTCTACTTATTTTGCGTTAACTGCGATGAAAAGTATCCCAATATTGTTTGCATATCTCTGCTGATGTATAGTAGAGACTTTGCTACTTTCTCTGAAAATATTGAAAATTTACCACGACAGATTTCTCTCAAAATAAGAACTTTGTAATATATCCGTTAGTAATATCCAGTGCGGCCAGAAATTGATAGAAAACTAATAGCCTTGAAGTCATGTGAGAGTATTTCTTTAAATACCTAGAAACTGTGGAAAAATTTAAAAACAATGACATAGTTTCGATTTTCAGTGAAAAAGGCAAACATGTTTGTTATATATACATTGCGCCAGGTCTTACGACAAATATGTCGTCATGAAATACCAATACTACAAGAAAGAGATCTACGCCATTAAATATTTCATGTTAACTCGGTGCTGGAACTAAATATTTTTGATGTTCTTGACATGGAAATAGCTGTGATGTGTGTATGTGTGAGTGTGCCATGTTATTGGTTTCCTTGAACATTAATTTTGTTAAAATATTTAATTTATTGCAGTATTATACGGAAGGAACGTGTGCTGCCCGTTTTGTAATGTCGTTTTGTGCAGTTTAGTTCAGTACCATGTTTGGCGCTGCAGATCACTAGTATTTAATATTCTTCAAAATCACACTAGTTCTTACTTCGACAGAAGATTCGTAGATATTCGATTCTATTTTATTTTGTGTACTCCTAACTCTGTATTCTTATGATGAAACATGATGATTTGCAGCTCTAGTCAAACAAATGTGAATCAAGTATATGGAGTATTGTGGTAATTTTGCGTTAGTAATACCTCTTCAATATTTTGTGGCCATGTCTTGGATAAGTGCGTGTAGAGTGTTGAGTATTAGTTACAAACTCGAATTTCATATTTTTGAACCAATGTCATCCTCTGAAAAATCAAACTAAAAACATTTTAATGTAATGAATGACTAATAAATTTATCCATCTGAACAGCATACTGACATCTCAAGCCCGAAATGACTAATTTTCATTAATTTAACTGAATTTCTTCTTATATTCTACGTTCGTTTAACTAGAGTCAGTTAGTCTAACTAACGAGAGAAGCTTTTTTAAATGCTTAAAATACTATAAAAGTACCTTTCTCCGCAAGATTTGTAAAACGTTTCCGGAAATCTGTAAAAGAAATGTACGTAGTATATAATTTGGTATTATAGGATGTTATCGATTTTACCACGCAATTTGGAGGAATGTAAAAAAATGTTTGTCTCTTTTAGAATTTATTCTCCAAATCGTCGAAAAACTTGCTCTAGTGTAAGCAGAAACTCGATTCAATACTTTACGTAGAGGTTACATCAGAATCTTGTTTCCTTTAATTAACTCGCATGCCTTCGCAACTTTCCCAATAATTTTGCATTCGCTGCCGTTGTAAATTCTGCAAACTTTCTCAGGAGTTTAAGGAGTCTCCTGTGAAGAACCTAGAAATGACTCAGCCATTTGTTAGACTTATTTTGACAAAAATCACGATCAAGAGTTCTCATCGTTAACATCAAATGGTTATATTTCGCGTCAATGAAGATTGGTTTAGAGTGTTGTCGCCAGTGTTTGCTATGATCTTTTACCTTGAACTCTTTAATGCACAAGAGAAGGGGAAGGAAGGTCATTGGTCAACAAAAATTGTGGGGATAATACAGGTTGCTTGGGCACACACTGCGGGGACAGTTCGTTACTTTTCATACCTTACAGCTGACCGGGAAGTTGTAGGGTTCCAGACGGCATGGCATGCAGTGGCAGGACTTCTGACACTAGGTTGTCAGCTACGTCGAATGCGGTCGCTGTTTCTCGGATCAACACCAGGCGAATGCCGGAGTAGTACCCTAAAAACGGGCTACGGGCCGTGCGCTATCTTTTGTCTCTTTTCCTTGTTATATCCTCACTCCTTACTTACACGCAGTAACACTCACGTGCACTACACTACCACATATATCGGGGAGCGGTCAGGAACTGAGGGTTTGTTCCGGATGGGGCGGTGCCTCGATGCTGGGAGACAATACTACCTGGATGGGGAAAATGACCGCAACACGACGAAGATCGGCGCTGGATCTCGCCAGCCAGTGTTAAAAGATTACGACCACCTCCCTCAATAAAATCATGTTGCAATGTTTTCGGTTTTTGCTCTGTTTCTGTTGTCGGAATCTGCGTGCATCTTGTTGCCGTCGATTCTTACATTTTTTGTAAGGGCACTAATAATAGTCCTCACGTGTGAACGATATACAAGCTCAAAACTTTATATCTGCTGGAGTTATGCCTATAAACGAACACACGTACACATGCGTACAAACATCACAGGGAAAAGTCCTTTTTTGTCTCAGGGGACCTCAAGCGAATTTATCAACTAAAATCCCAATAATTTTGTCGTAATACTTACAGAGAAAATTACTAAAGGCAATCAAAATGAAAATAAGTGTTAGTCATTATTTAATAGGTCAAGGAATATCCTGATAATTAAACAATTTTAGATGCTTGATTTCTATTGAAAACTAATATTAAATATGTAATATTACTGGAACCCATTTAGTGGCAAATAAACACTACACCATATACAATAATACACATTACGATCTTCTTCTAGTCGTTAAACAGTTAAAACATAAATTTATCTTTGAAGATTATTTTAGCTATTTAGTTTTATTATATTTCCTAGTTTAAATTTTCTTGCACTTAACTTCTCTGAGCGTGGTACGAAATAATTTAAATTCTCATTCCGGACACGTAGCGTTGTTAAATTTCATTTACAATAAATCTGTAGCTAAGTCTGACATTTTGCGCGTTTTTCTGGGTCGTAAAAACAACTCGGAGAAAGAACTAATGAGATACTATGTGGTCTCACGTAAAGCAGGTACATGTTTTTTCCTCCCATATATTCAAGCGAAAAAGGTAGTGGAAGAATGAAACATTATGTAACGAAAATAAAAACAAAGGAATCCTTAGTATGATACACAATCTTCCAGAAGCTCATTAACAACAGTGTTAAAAATCAACAACAAATTTAACAAGAATGTGAAATTAAGTGGTTTAAATCTTCGAGTACAAAACATGTACGTAAAAAATAGCGTCATTGTTATGTTGACACGATTTAACAGTGATATGGGATCGTCCATAAATTATGTAACGCTAAAAAGGGGAGGGAGTTTCAGGCAGCGTTACGCTGCGTTACTTGAGGGATGGGGCGTTAGTTTAGTATTACGTAACATTGATTTATTTTTAATTTTTCGACATTTCAGACAAACTAATGTTTTTCTGAAATAACATTTCAGACAAAATCATTTTTTTTCTGCCTTATACCAAATCATTAAAATATTCTTCGTCTTCTTCAATACATAATTTGTTATTTTTTTAGGGAGTCTGACGTCGTTCATTCTAACAACATGGTTGTAGTAATCTTGTCTCTGTTTTTCGACTCTTTCTAGGAAGTTAAATGTATTTAGTTCTTGTATATCTACATTTTTCTTGTGATCTGGTGAAGTGTACTTAGGAACACTTTGCAGGAACTTCATTTCGCTAGTTTCAATTCTTTTATGATCCAATTTTTGCGTCAATAAGTCAGTATTGGGACGACAAGCGTTTTATGGAATTTTAACTGAGTAACTTTTCGAGTTTTATTTCTTAATATTTTTCTTATTGTTCCACACATTCTCTGGTTTGGCATCAAGGTAGCTTTCTATGGGATATGACACACTCCCCTCTAGCACATAAAAACTCGAAGTGACCGGGCCCCTTAGAGTAGTGGTTAAGCGGTATCCGCGAACTACGGGGTCTGCGGGTTTGAATCCGGCCGAGCGTGGATGTTTGCTTTAGTGTTTTGACATTGTGGGGCCTGCCCCAAACCACCATACATCACCTTCAATACCTCACTTCTTCCCAGTCCCCTCCCGGTCTGAATGTTATGCGACTCCCTGCGCGCCAGCGGGAGAAAGCTCCCTAGTGGACTTACGGGCCACAACGTGAGCTCATCTGGCTTCCAGCTAACTTCCCTAACTGCAAAAGGGTTCAAGCGCCAACACGGGATTGAGCCACAAGCGGCAGGAGGTGCTCGACCGCAATGGGCTTACGAACCGTGGCAGAGTTGAGGAGTAGAGTATAGAGTGAAGGGACTCCAAGCAGTAGGCATTGAGAGCTGGGAGCAGGGAGCGTCAGCTGATAACGGAAAGGTTAGTTGACGTAAAACATCCGATGATGATACAATATTCGAGGAAACATTAGTTTTTTTCATTTATGTGGAACCAGCGAAAAAAACTTAATTAAGCTGCTCGTGGATTGAAAATCACCCTTGTACCTGTATAATACAGATTTAAGACGAAAAATTTGAATTTTCCAGATCAGGATGTAAGGAAAACAATACGGATGAGCAATCCGCAATGGAAGTCGTGCTGCATTTTGCATTTTCACCGCGCAAAATTCGGAAAAGATATGACCTAGACACCGGTTTAAATAAATAGGAATATCAGGCAAAAAACTGTATACGAGAATAAAATTAGTAACACGATTTATACGACTTAAACCGTAATCTACAAAATTTAAGCGTCTTGGACGTTATACTTCATTTTTTAAGATATACATATTCTGCAATGAGGGATATTGGGAACATCTAAAGTTAAATACTGTTGTGAAGGTATTTTCATTCTTCAAATATGCCTTGTTGTAAGATTCTACTGTAACATCAACTTAACCCAGTTCAACAAAGTAATGACAATCAAGGACCCGCATAACATGGATTCTGACTTAACCACTTTTTAGAAGAACTATTTTACGATACACAGGAACAGGATTTACGCAGCAGGGCCCGGCAGGAAGAGAATGTCTGCCGAACGAGTACGTAACTCTTTCTTCTTGGAATGAATTATATTAATTGTAAAAAGGGGTATTACGAAAAGTATTGAGCGACACACGACCGATATCACAAACAAGGGACTAGGTTGATTACAAACATCAGCTAATGCCTCGATTTACAAACTTCGTCAGTTATTAACTCTACAACAGCCAAATAATGTTAATAACTGAGGCCTAGAAGTTTATGAATATCATAGGTTTTATGAGCTTTATAATATGCTATTTATCAAATATCCACAAAACACAATCAAACTGACAGAAATTCGGAGATTTTATATAGCATACTAGTGCATATTTAGATCATATTCTATTAATTCAGCATATTTCCATTATATTTTTACTTATTATTTATATTTTATTGTTTTTTATCTCCGTGTAGCCTATTTCTCTTAGAATTTCAAATATTCGATTATGAATGATGTGACAATTTATCTTTGATAAAGAATTTGTGGCATTGGAATTGATACTTCGACGATACCGACAAAATCATTATATTTTACTGTAATAATTACCGCCGGAATACTAAATAGAGCCAAAAAAGCTCAATTAATTGTTAAAACGAAAAGTTTCGTTATTTTCACAAATATATAACGCTGTTAATTGTTAGAGCGTATTTCATTAGTTTTGTTGCATATTTTAGAAAAGTTAGTTCATATTCGCATGCATATTTTTTTCCTTGTGATACAGCATTAACTTCCGAGCCTTATTAATAACCAGAACAAAAGCGTACTTTTCGCACCGTGGGTCCACCTGGAGAGACCAAATTTATTCGTGCTCTCGTCGGCGCCGACCGCAAGTGAACCTGAGGTTAGAAGGCCGCGCGTCGCTGGCCGTCGGAGCACGAAAGGCAATGCAGTGTTGGGTCGCCGGTGAGCGCAGGAGGCTAATTGCCCTCGACCACAGGCCGCAGCTTCCTCCTCGTCTGCCGCCGGCGGCGCAACAGCGACACTGCGGCGTCGACCCCCATACACCTTCGCCCTCGCCCCCCACCCCC
>BOPP01000184.1:1817762-1847393 GCA_017312745.1 Gryllus bimaculatus
CGCCCACGCACGCCCTCGGCGCGCGCAAACATCGCGCGATTTAATCCCGGGCGCTAATTAACCCGCTAGTTCGCGTAAGAGAAGCTCTGCGGAGTGTAGTGGTTAGGGCACAGGTTTGCTTTGCCTGCGAGCCCTGGCGTTTAAACCCCAGCTTCTTTGATTACAATATACAAAATGTATCAAACCAAAGTTGATATATTTTCATACGTGCACAACATACTAGAGATGATCGTAAGAACCTTATTAACAATAAAATAATACTAAAAACAATATAATAATAATAACAATAATACATTAATCATGATCATCAGCATTTCATATTTCATCCCCCTCCCAGGACTAGCAACCTGGGGATAAAAATTGGATTCAGCCAAATGCTGATCCCTTCCAAAAGAGTTACATACACTTGCCACGGGATAAATGTAACTGAGCCTCGGTATATGTCCGTGTGGTTCTAGACGACCAATTCGCGCCCAAAGAAGAATATTAGTAATAATAATAATAATAATAATAATAATAATAATATTATGATTTACTTTTTATCTCTTGATTAGTATTATATATTTAATTTAGTACAATAGAGTGCAAGTTAATTACTTCAGGCAACCAATAACTATTAAGCCAGAATGTTAAGTCGTTTTTATTTCGACGTTTCGTGAGATCTTACTGCCCCTCCTCTTCAGGCACTTGAAAGAATATCAACATTGCAAAGAGGCCCAATATAATATAACCTCACAGAGAAAAACTGGAAATCCTGATGTTGTAATTTACATCCCATCTATGGTCCTAAATTCTATGGTCCTAATTTCTCAGCTACACACAAGTTATCACATTGAATACTCTCTACATGATTACTCTCTACATGATTAATTTTATTTATATTATTTTACTTATATCCCTGACCCTTGAGATAGAGTTTACGGAACTAAAACGTTTTCTGGTTTGTTTTACATGCTTTGATTCAAAGACCTCCCTACTTATCAATTTTCAACTCTAAACATTTTATTTCTACATTTTGCATAATATTTATTTCTTTACAATAACAATAAAAATATATTTTAACTTTCAATAATGTATGGCTTAATTTCCTTTCCCAAGTTGGAATTTCCCCGCTGATTTAGAATATCCCCGAGAAGCTGTAGAGATTATATATACGATGATCATCTGCGAATCCCCGGTGGCGATACATGTCTGTCGTAGCGGAGCAAAAGAGAAAAAAATATTTTAAGTTCCTACTATTGAGTATTATAGAGAAGTTTAATAGTACATATGTTGTTTTCTTTCTTTGCCTGGAAATCAAAGTTTATATCGACGTCAGAATGTTCGAATGTCTGTCATCATCCAGAGAACGAGCCGATTGTGTTCGGCAGCCATACTACGCCTTAATTGCTTTCATCGTTATCCTCTTTACACTCAACCGTTTCCTCTATAACTGCCACATCAATCTCACAGTAACGCTCATCTAAATTCTGCAACTCTGGGACTAAGTACTCAACATGATACGACATGCTATGTTAGTTGATGACAATAAACCGAGATCTCTGATTTGTCTTATCTTGCTGTTTGCTCTTTCCTTTTAACAGCAGTGGGAAATCAATTGTGAATATTAAATTATTTCGTAAAATGACAATATTAATAATTTAAATTATAATAATAATAATAGTGGGAATAGTTGAATATATTATTGCAGTATAAAGAAGAAAAGTTTTTGAATTCAGTTAGATTTTTAGTCGCCCAGTAGGCTAGTAAACAAGACAGAATAATCTAACGCACAGTATTTGATTTTCTAATTCATTCAATTTATTTAGGTCGGTTTAAATATTGCAAAAACAGTATTCTTGAGCGTAATTATGATAGGAATCTCTAGAAAAAGACATCCACTGAAGCAAGTCGATGGTGAAGGTTCGCAGGAGTGGTAATTTTCAAACCAACATTTACAGCTTGGTTACTGGACGTCGAGAAGCAGCGTATGCCCCCTTGGCTTTTCTACGTTTCCGAGCGATAACTTTCATTCAGTGCTCTGAGTAGCGAGGCGCTCTCTCACGGCTTCGAGACTACGTGGTTGGAACAGGGCCAGGCTCAGCTGCGGCTTTTAGCGGCTCCGTTTGGGAGACGTTTCAAGTGCACGTTTACAACTAGCGGCTTCTTTACGTCAAATGCGAAGTCCTGGAGTGTTACATTTGGACGCTCGTACCTTTTACAAAATCAATCTTTTCTTTTTTGCGTCTCAGTCATGGTCGTGGCATTTCTGTTGTTTTCAGGTTAAGAGCGTATGCCCCCTTGGCGTATGCCCCCCCCCGTAAGAGACGATGCGAAAATAAATGTGAGACTTGGAAAGCCACTGAATTAAAGAGATGTGGAAGTCAACAGCAGACAAAATGACAGTTACTGCTCGACAAATATAGGGTTTACAGCACCGGAACAAACTACTTGACTTCACAAGTTTTCTATTCGCGCTGAAAAACACTCATTATTTTTAAAATGTTAGTTTCAATAAACCAGAGTTCTAAAACCTTGCGACACTATGGAAGAAAAATGTTCTTATAGTATGTCAAAAACGATTGGATGACGGTTTACAAAGTCCCTCCTTTCTACAAATCTTGGCTATTAGTTTGTTATTTTGGCATCTAGGACGAAATATGTGCGTGCAAGTTCCAAGAGGAAGTATTAGCACAAAGAACATCAATAGAATGGGAACGCCGACTATGAACAATTGAATTAAGCGCATATCCGACCTAGTAAATGAAAACTATTATTCTGCAGCTCATTGACCGTCATTTCTCCATCGTGGTGCGAGTTGAACTTCAGTTGGGATAGTTCTGTTGGTAAATGTTTTATCTTCAAGAGATCTGATAATCTTCAGCAGTCATTTTAACTGGTAGGACTTCCTCATTTCTGGTATTGTGACAGACGTGCCGGTCAATTCAGAACTTCATTGGTATCAATAAGATTTTTCCGCCCCATCCGAGTTTGGTTATCTTGAAGGGCATGCTGATATACTCTAATCGTTTGTTATATTCTGAATTTGCAAAGTATACTTAATAATCTTAACGTATCATATGACGTTTAAATTTAATATTAAGCTTATACCTTATTGATAACAAGTTAGTTTTCTTAGGAATATATCTAACCGTGTTACGTGTTTCAAAATTATGTCTATCTAGTATGCAATCGACATGAATTTTTTTAAGTTATTTTGAGAATTTAATAAGATTTCAGAAAGAAATTCTGTATCTGTATTATAAATACACTTTGCTTTCAGAGTTAGTTGCTACATTTCACTTACTAAACGTACAAACGTGTATTACAAAATGATCCGAATGGCTTAATTACTGCGATGTATTACCTATTACTATTTGCTCAAATTGTTGATTTCAATGTACTGAAAAAATGTTATTTTCCTCTAGGCCCTATCTAGTACTTACTGTGTTATTGTAAATAATGGGTGTAGATCTAGAAAATTCACCAATTTTTTCATTCTGGTCTTCATTAAATTCCAGCGTTTCTGCTTGCCTCTATTCTATGAATCTCTTAGAATCTCTTAAAATATCTTGCAGGAACAAGCATGCATGCATTTCGCAGAGAGTGTCCAATTGCTTCAAGCAACAATGATTTCAAACACATTCAGAATGATTCAAGCAAAACCCTTTTGCTTTGCTCAATAACTTTTAAGGGTACCCCAAAGAGCGATCATTTACATAATTGAATTTGTTTTGTTCTGCTAGCCTTTTTTCGTTTCCCATGACCCCTTCTCAACTCCGGGAAAATAATTATGCAAATTCAGGGAATCGACCACAGTTTTGCATATTCAAATAATCTCCGACGAAGCCGCGGAATCGCTCGCAAATAGAAAAAATCCGAAATGCGCAATATTCGTCTATTGTTTCTCATCCAGCAATAAAGAAAATGAATAATTTCGCATGAAAAAAATGTTAGTTATAATGTGATGTAAAAAGTTATAATGGGCCTTAAGCACAATGACAAGTGAATCTGACGAAGCGTATAATTCAATTGTGTTGATTTCTATTGCAATATTTAAATTTAATTGAGATTATGGTAAAAATGTTCCCAGTAAGACAAACCAAAATTGAATTGACAAAGTACGTAGGTTATGTGGCATGAATAAAAAATTAATAGAACTAAAACAAATTAGAACATTTATATTAATAATAATTAATACTAAATGAAATAGATGACAAAAATGAAACATATACATAATTTATTGTAACTTATTTAAGGACGCTTTTCAATATCCGTTAGTGACCTCAGACACTAATTTACATACATTTAGTATTTACTAATTGAATCGTTGCGATATTTCAGAAAAAGAAGAGATGTAGAAAAGTTAGAGCAGAAAAATACTGCATAAGCATTACGTGGAAAATAGAAAACACAAAAAATAGTTTAAGTACCTATTTTTGAAGAAAAAGTCACATTTCTTTGTGTAGAATGCTCAAACTTGTTTCTCAACGAAAATAGAGCTTTTAAATATTAAAATGTCATGTTGAGTATATCATTTATATATTGTCCATACATCATTATCATTGTCAGTGTTGTCATTCAGAAAGTTTCATGCTTTGTGAAGCTAAAAAATCAAATAAAATGTAATAAGTTCTAGTGCCATCATCCTGAAAACATTCTTTCCTTATTGTGTCTTTTCACGAAGCAGGTGATTTCATCACAATGCTACATCGTTACAGAAAAAGGTCTTTGGTTACAACCGGCAATTCAATGTGCTTGGCTGCTGAACAAAAGCTGACGCAAAAGACTCAAGGACAGAAGAAGACTTCTTCTGCAAACCTATTAAAGTAAAAAGAAGACAAAGCGGCAACAATACAAAGCAACATGCACTGTTTAACTGTATTTCTCTCAACACCCCTTCGTGCAGCAAAACAATTATAATAATAGATCGGCTAATGTGGCTGAAGGTATCAGCCGATGTCACTGCAGTGTCATCGACCGCGAGGGTCTAGAATTGGAATCCCAGTGATGGTAGAATATTTAACACAAGCTTGTCAGCTAGGTCGAATTAAGCCTTTATCTGAAGGACACTTCTAGTGACCGGCTGCACTGCTCGGTATTTTTCCTCGGTTTCTCCGAATAACACCAGACAAATGCCGGAACAGTACTTTAACAAATGAGCCACAGATCGCGAGCGATCTTTTCTTCCTTGTCCTACCCTCACCCCAGGAGACTGAACGGGAGCTTAGAGCTTGTTCCGGACGGGGTGTTCTTCCGCTGGTGAGAGACATCTGGTTGGGGATACCTCTCAAGCCAACGACGTGCAGATCGGCGCCGGTTCCCACCGACCTGCGCTGGATGATCGCGGCAACCTCCCGTGGTAAGATGTGCACTTACGGGACTAATGACCATAGCATTTGACGCACTCGAAAACTCTAATCAACGAATCAACCGAGACGTCCGTAGCTCGGCGAATCGCTGACTCAGCCCTCGTACTGAGGAGCGTGTCCTTTTCGCCGCCCTTAACTTATCGTAAGAAGGAGGAGGTGTGAATCGACTGAAGGAATTATTGTCATCTGACGAACATATTTTGATTTATTCTGCGAAGAAAATCACGCGGAGTTGTTGTAATTTTCTCCTTATTGGGGAGCCCATCGATTGTTCAAAACTTATGCAGAGATGAAGATGACAGAGGAGGACGAAGATCATAGCGGTTGCACAAGGAGGATGATGATAAGGGAGCGCCGAGCATCTTTCAAGACTTCCCAGAGAAAAAGACAAAAGATCTGATCTGGGAGATCGCACGTTACTGATTCAACCGTTCACACATCCTAAAAAGTCTTGGATAACAGGGACATCGTGTAATAAACAAAAATTCTTATTTACAAAGAAAATTGCATAATGCTGCGAATCTCATACGTTCTCGGGGCATTAGGTTATGGGATTTGGCGATTCTCTAATGAGGCATTGACTGCGTTTTACTACTCGGCTGAGTTGCGCAATCTGCACACGACACTGGCTCGGCTCACCGAGGCAGCGCTTCGTCATTATCGACGAAAAATGAACTCTGCATTTTATATTTGAGGCAATCTCGATTCCAGTGGAAAATTATTGCAGGAAAATTTTGATATTAGATGCGCGCAAAACAGTAACGTTCAAGCCAACTTGATCTGATTGATCGGAACGCGAGCTTCAAACTCTTTCAGTTCGGTTTCCGCCCTAAGAGCCCGCACACCATCGTCGTTCGCTTGCAGTGGCGGCGGAACGAAGCCTGCAAAACAAATCCATTCTGCGCGCCGAAAAAACACGAACGCAGCGGCCCTCCCCCGCAGGAAGTGCGCTCGGCGTGGCGGTGCATCGAACGGGGGGCGGGGGCGGGGGCGGGGGCGGCGGCGAGCGGGTCAGCGGAGGTCGGCGGCCCCCGCGTTGCGCGGCACGGCCCGGCCCGGGGCGGGAGGCGGCGGGGCGATTCGCGGACGAGGGCGAACGCTCCCATTACGGCGCGCGGGAATGGACTTCGCCAACGCAATTGGCCCCGCCCGCTTCCCTCCTGCCCCGCGTCTCACCTCTCGACCGTCACCTCGTAACGTCTAGCGTCTGCTGCTCTCGGCTCTCCGGTGCCACGTATGTCGCCTCGCCGTCTCCCGTCTCCCGCCGTCGAACATCAACATCCCTGCTGTTGACTAGGACAGGCACTTCTCGTCTTTATGTTTCTCTCTTCGCTTCCTCTCAGCTCCCCGTCTCTCATACCTCCGCCTCGCCTGCCCCTCTTTCATCAACCCGTTTCTCACTTTCCCGTATATCTCCTCCCCGCCTCTTCCGTCCCCGCCAATCGTATCTCCATCTCTCGCCTCTCCGCCTCTCGCCACCCCGCCTCACTCGTCCCCACATCTCGCCTCTCTCCACCCCTCTCGCCTCTTGCCTCTCTCCTCTCTCTTTCCCATCTCCCTCCTCCCGCCTGTCTTCTCACAGCATCACCATCTTTTGCGACTCCGTCTCTCGCCTCTCTTTTTCTCGCCTCTCTTGTTCTCGTCTCTCTTGTTCTCGCCTCTTGCCTCTCTCCTCCCGTTCCTCCGCTCCCGTCTCCCATCCTCATTCCTCTCCTCCCCGCCTCTCACCCCCCGCTTCTCTCCTCCACGCCTCTCTTCTTCACGTCTCTCGCCTCCCCGCCTATCTCTCCCTCAGATCTTACCTCCTCGCCTCTCGCCTTCCCGCCTCTCCCTTCTCCGCCACCCTCACCCTGCCTCTTGGCTCCCCGTGTCTCGCATCCCCACCTCTCACCACCCCACGTCTATTCTCTCCGCTTCTCTCCTCTCCTCCTCCCTCCCCATCTCTTTCTTCCCCGTTTCTTTCCTTCCCGCCTCTATCCTCTCCGCCCCTCTCCACCCCGCCCCTCACCTCCCCGCCTCTCTCCTCCTCCGTTTCTCCCATCTGGGCATTCCTGCTTCTGCCTCCCTGATTCCCGTCTTTTCACCTCTCTGCTTCCCCCAACACCACCCCTCCCCCACTTACCTCTGACCATCCCAAGCTCTCACTCCCCCGAACCTCATCCCGTCTCTTCTTTATTTGCCCGCGCCCCTCTTCCCAGCCGCCCGCTCTTCCTCATTTCGTGACGACACGACGACCCGCCCCGCGCTGCGCCGGAAGCCGGACGGAAGTCGGATGGCGCCACGTCGGCTGCGGCGGCAAGGAAATTGCTGCATTCGCTGGGGCTAATGAGATGAGGGACAAACAACACGGCGCAAACCAGGGAAGACCGACGAAAAACATCTTCAAGGCTCACTCTTAACAAATGTCCGCACTTATTATCTTGAGGTAGTGTCAACAATAAAGGTAATTTAAATTCTCGAGTTAAATAAGAGTCAACAATGACTGCGAAATGAATTTGGAACAAGAACGTTAATAAACAAATGTGTACAGGCCGAAACGCGCACATGCGCTAAGAAATAAATCGGAAAATACTCAGGGACCACAAACGAAAGAACTACAGCCCTCACGCCGACTGTCCTGCAACTGCTCCTCGGAACCTATGGAGATTTGTAACCCGGCAGTGCACGCAGGTGGTCTGAGTCCCGCGAAATCTTAACACAAATATTGTGGTTGCAGTTTGGCCGCCCCTGAGCACTGCCTCCGAGTACCGTTTCCTTCACCAGATTGAAGACACACCTCTTCCGAAAAAGTCAGTATTTTTATCTTTTCTAGCGGTGAGACAATACAAAACGTTGCACGGGCCAAATACATGCAAGAAGTGTATTTGTTTGATGCATTAAGTAACGGTTTCTACAGCATGCAACGAAGGATAGTTGTCATTTATGTAAAATACATCAAATGCAATGAAAATAATATTACAGCCAATATCATTTTTTCAGTTTCTTTCATTTGCATAAAAATACATTAAATACTGCAATCAGTGGTTTAAAGAGATATCACATTATTGAAAATAGTATTCATCTTTTTTCTGGTACACTCCCTTGATCGAAATTATAAGGAGAAATTGAATTAAGTGGAACAACAAGCAGAAGGGTCTGTGAGACCAGGTACGTGCACAGACCCTAAAAAAAGAGGCGCGTGTATTGCCAGGTTAAAATTATTGTTGTTTGTTAACTGATGCCCTGTTTGGTTTATGTGTAACTACAGGTTGTTAATTGATTTCTTAATAACTTATAGTTACATACTTATAGTTCATACTTAATTCATGTAAATGGATGAGAATTCCATTTTGGGCACCTAATCAGACTAGAGACTGATCTTATGAGGTTCAGCAATTTTAAAGGTATATGTGAAAATGATTTCTGGTTTTGATCTTAGAATTGTGGTTGGTTTTTTGCCGAGTCTGATTTTGTAAAGGAAAGAATTTAGGATTTATTCGACAAATTTTGGGTGACCATGTATGTTGTGATCTGCTGTGAGTTTTGCGTTGAAATCTGTGATGCTGATAGTTCGATATAAACCATGTATCATATATTACTATGAGGAACTGAATTAAGGTGTAATTGTGACTGAGAGAACGGTCAGTGACAGTTGTCACGTTACTGGAAAGGCGTGAGATACAAGACGCCAAGAGATGCAGTTGAGGGCTGACAAAGAATAGGAGTTAAAAGGTGATCGACGTCAATGAATAGCAGTTGCTACCAACTAGAAAATGGAAGGCGTTGGAGGGAGCGCTCAGCGGAAACAGCCATGGAAGCATCAATAGAAGCTCTATAAAAGACAATGTGCGGAATTACTAAAAAACGCGGGGTAGAAATCGTTTCAGACGGTGTCAAAGAACTTGGCTCTTTCTTTGAATTCTCTAAAGATTTCCTGTCATGAGATATGAAATGCATTTTCTATGTAGGTACTGATATAGCCATCGTCAGATTCCACATTTTAATTATCACGTGAAACCAAGATGCTAGTGATCTCAGCAATCTTCCCTCTCGTTGATATTAATGTCTTGTCAAGCAATTAGTCCATAGAGACTTCATGAGATCACTGATGTGGAGGAACGTGGGGAAAACAACTCTAATCATTACCATACGTGAGTTCGTTACTGCCGCTTCGTGGAACGGGAGGTTCTAGGTTACGAATTCCGTCTGCCAACGAATACCAGCTAAGAAGTAATTTTTCAAAACATCGATGTTTTGAAAAACGACAGGCGGACGCAGAAACGTACACACAGACAAACGGACGGACAAACAGAGAGACGGACAGGAGGACGGGTGGACGTTTTGCCGTCAATCGATTTTTCCAAGGTCCACAAAACATGGATTCTGACTACACAAAGTCTTAGAGGAAGTTATTGTCAGAAACAAGATTCATCCACTTCTTCATTACGAAGGCACGGCAATAATAGAGCTTGTTTTACGATATTATTCGTTTTTCCTGTAGCACTGCAATACTCTCTCTATACTGTGGAAGCTTTTCGCGAGAAAGTGAAATTTTTTAGAGGTGTAATATCCTTACTTAAAAATGTATAGAAATCCTGCCACATTATTTATGATCTACTGGTCAGATAAACTCTGGCAATCATGTGGATACCAAGCCAAGCCTTGAGTAAGATTGTTACACCAGAAGAAAAATGTGGCGATGAAAAGAAGAAGAAAAAGAGGAGTAAAAAATTCAAAAGAAGAGATGGAAAAACAAATCTAACAGCAGGGAATCTCGATGTGCACCGAAAGGAATTTAAACAGCGGAGAACGACCTTTGGAAGAGAACAGCTTCTATTTCACTCTCGCCTGCTTGCTCGACGGCGCGCAGCAATTACGCAGCTCCTTCCGCCGCTGCCAACCCTCTTGGTCTATCTTCCCAGAAAGGAGCTTCCCCGCTCGGGGATTCTCGGAAAACTGTCGGAGGTGCCATTCTTGAAGGGATTCGCCCGTCGATGAATGCACGCGAAGTCGTTAGCGCTTTCGGTATTACGAGACGCGGCACAGAACGTCCAGGTTTTAGAGGCTTTCGAAATATAATTGAAGACTGAAAAATGTGCTTCGCGCCAAAGTTAAAGATTATTTATTGAAAAAGTGTGATTTAATGTAATAATTTAAGGAATTCGTAAAAAAACATCAATATCATTATCGAATATCTGATCCCTTCAAGGTGTATGATGAGTTTTTCCTATGAGTATAAAAATCTTTATAACTTTTTAATTATATTTTTTATCTAGTGGAATCTAAAGATCTTAATATCTTTCAGTGTTTCAATCATTTATGCTCACTGAAGTGGTATTATTGGAATTATACATTCATTTAAATGATATTATGTAAATATTAAGGAATTCTTGCTTAAGCAGAAGTGTCATTATCACTTACCTTGTTCTTTGAACTTGTGTAATGGAGACTTTTTGTGTGTTTAAGAATTAATATTTTGTATTATTTTAAAACACAAACGATGCAGTTTATGTACTGCGTGTTATGTCCCGGAAGGTGGCGGTGTTCCTCCTCTGATGGAACGTAAGATCCGACGTGTAAAAAAAAACGTTGGTTTGCGAGGACGTTGCCAATAAGAGATATCTTCTCCCTTCCATCGTTCTAGCGGGGACAAGCTCTACGCCTGGTCTCTCGACATGGGTGGTAGTGAAGAACATGTAAGTGTGTGTGTGTGTGTAAAAGAAGACATGTTAGGACAAGCAAGAGAAACGAAAGATATCTTGTGGCCCGTTTGTTTGGTAGTGCTCCGGTATTCTCTTTGTATTGATTGAGAGACCTCGGAAAACTATCGATCAGAGCAGACTATCGCTAGAATTGTTCCTCAGATGCAGTTTCGATTTTCAGTTCCTTCGATGCAAATTCGATCTAGCTCTCTAACCCACCATTCTTAGTACTCGTTCTCCATAACCTAATCATGCTATCTCTATCTACCTATTTAGCGGTTTTTTACAGCCTTGGCCGTTATCCGCATCGTACTTTTCATGCTTCTTTATCCCATATGTCGTTTTTCAATTTCTCTTTTTTCATGGCTTCAGTTATTTCCATGTTCCATTTCTTGTCGATCTTTCCCTGTATATTCTTCGATTTGGTATACACTCCCAAACTTTTTAAGAAGTGTACCGGATTTCAATCTTCTCATATGTCCATACCATTTTAGTTTTTTCCTTGCGATCGTCTCGTACAAGGTTGTTTGCACTTCCATTTTATTTCTTATTTCATCATGTCTTATTTTGTCTAACAGAGAAAGTTTACTACTTCTTCACCAGAACATCATTTCTGTTGCTTAACGTTTGTCATTCATATTTTTTGTTAGTGCCATATTTCTACCCCATAGAGTGGGTACCTAATGATGCTGCAGGGTCAAAAAATTTGTCACCAAGTCATCACAGCTGTTTTAGTTTTAAAGTCGTTTTGAATAACTTTTTCAAATACGTAATCGCGAAAAAGTAATAATGTAATTTGAATTTGGCGGTTCAGTTGGAGTGATAACACATTTGGATCATAGGAGTAGGTTCAAAATGTGCAGTTTTGCCTTGTTACTTTCAATAAAGTTTCATCCTTTTCCTTGGATCGTTAAGCAGTCTCCTCTTCAGGGTGTGTGGCTAGAAGTCGGCATTCCGCACTTTAGGAGTAGTAGAGGATTAATTGGGACACCTAGCGGTGAGAAAGAAGAACGTCACCGCGCTGGTAGAGGGGGGGGTTGCTTACTGGGTGCCTCCAGCCACCGCCGAGTCGCCGCCGTTATCCAGTTCGTATTTATGAAGATTTCTACCGAAAACGGCATAGCAACTAGTTATTTACGTGGTAATGCGGGTAGGACAGAAACTTTCTAATCAATCAAGAGACTAATTTCATATACCCGCAGCAATTGAAAGAAAACAATGCAAACTCCGGCCATGAGGAATGGGTCTGTAGTTGCTTAGATACTTCAAAAATCTGGAAAAATCTAAAAATAAAGAAAGTACGACACAGGTGTCATGCTTCCCGGAGGTTCTAAACAAGAGGCTTTCGCGATAAAATATTTGTCATTTACATGTTGGGCTATGGAACAACAACTTTTTTTTCAAATTTGATTCTTGTATGTAAAAACTGTTTGTATTGTGTATATAGTATTTTGTGTTATTACAGAATTGGGCTGTTTTTGTTAAAATATTTTATTTATACGAGAGAATTTTATTTTTTGTTCATGAGCAGCATGCGTTTTCATTTTGAAAACTTCTAATTTAAGTAGTCCTAACTTCTAATTTTATATATTTTTAATTTGTCTACCAAATACGCCTAAGCAATTAAGCGGCCTATAAATAGCTATTCATAACGTAATTAATTCATTATCAATCACATTTTATCGCTAATTTTTTCACATTATATTCATAAATAAATTAGTTAAACGCACAGTTGACACAAAAGGAACATGTAAAATGTTTCTAAAGGTGGAAGCAATGTTTTCTGCAAATTTCATTATCATGCTCGATTATGTTATTTTACGGCCTACGCCCTAAGTTTTTAAACTTAATATTGTATGATACTCATCTAATTATGTAGTATAATATGTATTATTTTAGTAGTAACTCTTTGAAACATTGAGATAGAAATCTATAGACTGGACATGTGCCCACAATATTTCAAGCTTTTTGAAACGGCAGCAGCCATGTTTTGAATATTACCAGACGTGAGCGTGGAGGTCATTTTGATTTTGAAGATATGTCGTATTTAAAATGTGTTTAGTTTAAACCAAATTAATGTAAAGAATCAAGATTGAAGGATTGGTTTTAATACAAATTACATTTCTGAATTTTTTTCATTGAAACATTTGATTTTTAAATATCTAACTTTTTGAGATAAATATTTCTAATTATATTAGACTGCGACCTAAAACATGTATTGAATTTATTGAATAACTTCGATGCACTTCAGCTTTCTGAAATTGTAAACGACTTCAGTTTTACTGCATCAAGAACAGTTCTTTCCTATCTTTTGCAAATCAAAGATTTGTAATTTATGGGGAAACCGGCAATTATTTGTGCTCTTACTAGTTTTAGACTAAATAAATTGTAGCCTTGTATTCATCCTTGCAATTCACCTACTATGGATTGTATTAATTCTGTTTCATTTGTGGAGAATATGCCATTAAAAATCAAAAAATAAAAATAAGGAAAAGGCATATTTAGCTTACTTTGGATTGAAATTTGGTAATCAAGACAAAATATTGTAGATAAACAATATTTTAATACAGTGTTCATAATAGTTTTCACACTTTTTAAAGTAATATCCTTTCCAAACTCTACCCAGTACCAAACGTCCATCAATAATAAAATATGAACTTTACATAAGAATTGAAAAACACGAACTGTCAAATCTATAATTAAATATTTGAACAACATAAGACTTACAAAAGTGGAGTAAATTATACCTTCTATAAGGATAATAATTACAATAATTTTACATTCCTGTACATTAATCGTTTCCAATTGTGCAATTATAAGACGCTAACAAGATGACGGCAATTTAACTTCGCACACTTACATACACTTCACCAAAATCGCTGAATATGTTCACTTTTAAATTAGAACCACAATAGCCGGTAGTACGATTTGTCAACAGAAAATATGATAGCCAGTAATGCAACGTGCTTCAACTACAATAGTTGTATTTGTATAAAATTGTATGAAATTCACTCGCCTCGTTGATTTGAAAACAACAAACCTTCACACACTTCATGGCCGTTCTTGGAAATGTATGTTAACTTGAAGGAGGCCATGGTTCTTTTATGACCTTAGTTCAGTTTTATGCACTCAAGCGCAGGGATTACAACTTCATTGATGGTGTTTCATTGACAGTATAATAATCGTGTGTGTGGCACTAGTCACTCGTGCTTCAATTTATAAATATGTCTTATTTTTAGTAAAGAATTCTAACACAACATCTACCAGAGAAAAGAAGAAGAATTGTTGTATCTAAATAGTCGTCAATAGTATTGAATATCAACAAAGAATTTCGACTCATCATTACCAGCACAACTTTCCACAGTAACTAGATTTGAGCCAGCTATTGTCAAAAGTTATTAAAAGAAGTCCTTAAAATATTTATAGGCATATTCACAAAAGTTATAGAAACTAATAACAATCGGCTACTCTCAATTTTTATGTTGAGGGGACAAACGATTAATATACATTTTGCAGTCTTGTTGTGACACTAATACTTCCTGAAATATAGTTTATGGTGACACCAAAATAACAAAGAATGAGTGATAACAAACACAGCGATCAAGAAAATGAAACATCAGTGGATTCAGTCATTCCTGAAGCAACTAACGAAACCAACAGTGATCTAAACAAAATTGTTCACTCATCTCCTGCTCGAGATAGTGGTCATGGAACAGACGGTGGTCTTGTGGAATATGAATCCGCGCAAGGCGAAACTGAATTTCGAGAGCGTGAAGGGAATGATTCGACTGATGACAGGCTGTCTAGTATTTCACTGAATCAGACAGATGAAGAGAATGAGAAATCGTTGAGGGAGAATGATTATAAAATTTGCGGAAGTCTTCTGCAAATGCACTCCAAAGAGAAGAAAGCAAAAATCACTGAGTTTTGTACAGAAATCAAAAAAGCTTCCCACAATCTTTTTGTTTGTGGAGGTAAATGTCGTCCAGGGGACTCCAAACATTTCTTTAAAAACGCTTCATATTTACATTACACTAATTCTCCCACCAGTGAGAGTGCTTCTGAAAATACTCCGCGGAAGAGGATTCCGATAGCCGCTGTTGAAAAGAAATCTAATGACGAAAACAAACACGATATGATTGAGCACTGGCTTACGTATGGCACAATGGGATATCTTGTGGATTCTTCGCAAGGAAAACATTGGATGCTGTCGCGTGAACACTGTGCTGCCTCACTAGCCGACAGTGCAGCTCATGGAAACAGAGGCTTCTGTCGGAATCTTTGCTTCCGGATGCGTTCAGGAATGTTTCGGCGGTCTACCAACGACCAATTGAAAACAAACCACCAATGCCGGTACGTCGGATGTTTCGAGTGGTTGAAAACCGTTACTTGAGTGTACACTGTTGCAGTTGTTTCGAAACGTGTTTCACTAGAGTGCATGTTGCAAATGTATTTTGTTCATTTTATTATTCTATGTATGCTTTGCTTCTTGTGCTACGTGAATATACAAATAAAAAAGCTACGGCAGTAGTCATTTTTAACTTATTTGAATATGTTGTATTTATATTCTATATTGTAAATTATAAAAAATAATGTGTAAGAATGTGCTCCAAACCAAATGAAACCGTCGTAAACGTTTTTCCATTTCCTGCTAGTCTGCATATCTCATAAGATGCAATTAGTAGCCAAAATTTTCCAAAGACAATTGGTATCGAATTGTTTTCGAATGGGCAGCAACACTTCGCTTTTCTACTTGCCTTTACCAGTTTTAGAAGTTAATATAGTACTCTACTTGAGTTTGTTTCCATGAATTCAAATTCTAAGTCTAGATGAATGTTTTCTAAATTGTTATAATAATAATAATAATAATAATAATAATAATAATAACTAATTGGCGATAATTCTTCGACCAATTCTAATTAATTATATTAGCCAAATGGTACAGAAAAAAAGTTTAACTTGTATGAAATATTTTGAGAGTTACAATAAATATACGTATTGAAGTTTTAGGTCGGTGTATAGGCGTGCATAGGTGTAGGGTTTGTAATGTGTTTACAATTTAGTTTACCTTAAGAGACGTTACTCTTAAGAGACGCACATAAGTTAATCGTCACTAATAGATTACCATTCTTTTTCTACAAACATCTGCCAATGCTGGTGTAATTTTTTGATTCCTCTCATGTAGAAATCTTCCGGTTTGGAGTTAAATAAGTCGTCAGTTCATGTTCAAAGAATATTTTCGCCAGAAAAAGTTCTCGTGATGTTTTCCTCGTGTCAATAGATGACCAAGCCTTTGCACATATCAGAACTCACTGATTTCTGTGGGTTTGGCTTAGAGCACACCGATTTTTGAACATTTCTCATTGAATTCAAATGTCGTACGATGCTTCAATGCTCACATTTGCCGCATCTAGTTTGCTCTGATGTGTATCAGTGAGAGTTAAGGTGTTTAAACTGTCATCAAAGCTCGACGGTCTTCCTGAACGCGGAGAGTCGTTTTAAAACGACATTCCTTCGAAAGAGCAAAACATTTTCATGTCGTATTCTCTCCGATGACGTTGTCCCCATAAACGGCGTAAATATTTGTAATTGCTTCCTGGTATTTCAACCTCAATTGAACTCAAAGGAAATGTACCGAAAATGTTCCGCTTTATCCACTTGTTGCTCCATTCTACATCGTCCACAGTAACACTTAGAGTCCAAAACGTAGCATAATTCAATACGCAATCTTAAACACAATACTAGAACTGCAAGAAAAAATATAAATCCTTCATGTATTCCACACGATTGCCTAGCTAATATCTTAGCAGCAATCCAATATCTTTAACCGCCAACTGTGAATTGTGTGTGGTGAAAACATAAAAGTCGACCTAAACTTTTTCGTCTTTTGTCATATGCTTTGAAGGTATTTGAAAAATCTTGAAAGTTACATTATGGATGTGGCGTTTTCCAATGTATAGAAAAAATCAAATCTAAGGGAACAAGAATGTCAGAACAACTTTAACATTAATTAAAACTTTCAAAAACCTCAAGTTAGAAGCCTTTGAAATATTACTAACAAACTTCTGAAAGAAACCTCTGGTGGTAATAAACGACCGTTTTTTCATGTCCTGTATTGTTGCTTTAATATTATCGAAATTCCATCAAGTTACAATTTTTAAACTATTGGCAGCTCTTTGATGTCTGTGATTAGTGAAGTAAAATGAGCGCTTATCAAGAATATTATTTATTCATTATATATTTTTGTTTGTGTTAGCTACACTTACAAACAAAAACCTTTGAAAAATTATGCAAATTATTAATTTTACAAATTCAGTTTTATTTGGTGCATTTAAAAGGAATATATTATACTGAAAAGCTGTATTTTAAGAAAGTATTCTGTATGAGGAAAAATATCACCAAGGGAAAATTGAGCTAAGTTACTATTTCCCGGTGAGGGTTTTTTAAATAAGTACTACGAATATTAAAAGTTATGTCTTAACTTTATTCAGAAGCGTCATCCGCCTTAAGTAGATAATTATACAGGCAAAGATGTGTAAATAAATTACTTACGGTTTAAAATCAACACAGAAAACCCTTGGAAATATTTAAGTCTCCATTCCGCTCCAGGCCGCTGAATTCTAAACTCGAAATAAAAATAGTTAAATGTTTGTAATTTTCTTTCATTTGCTGCAAAAATATACTTTTTATTATTTTCGGCAAACACTTTTTACTGCAACAATGTTTTTTTCATTTAGTACTTGCCTGCTGACATCTATCATGAGGATAACGCGTTTTTTAAAACATTCTCGAGTCACGCATACAAATTATGTGCATGTTCAACTAGCTAAGGATGTGCGCAAATCGTTAAAAAATCGATTCTTTAATCGATCTAGGTTCGCGCATGAAAAATCAATTCCCTCTCAAAAATCGAATTTAAAAAAATTAATATCCAAGAATCGATTGATCAAAATTCAGAAAGATATTAAATAAAACATTAAATTTAAAAATAAATATTTTATTTTTTACCACAATTTTCAAATAAAAACATTTTGAATTTAATATTTCATTTAGCAAGAAAAAATATTAAGCAATATGGGTATTTACAAATATGCAGGATCTGTATGCGGAATGACACGATTAGTGGACCTGTCCATAAGCGCCCTTTCTCATACAAAATGAAACTTTAATTAGGACTAATATTAACTTTCATGGTTTAGTTATTTATAGGTGGTAAGGCGAAAGACGATTTCTCTCTTCCGGTAAAGTATTTGAATTGAATCCGCAGTGTTTGAAAATACAGAAGCAAGTTATATGTAAGGAGTGCTTTTGAACGATTCGATTTCCAGCTTAAAGCTCACGCCAAAGCCGGAAAGAACGGAATCGATTCTAAAGATCGATCTTTTTGGTTTAAAAAACCGATTCAGAATGACACATCCCGACTCCCTGGACAAACCTCTCGACAACCGTTGCTCTTTGTTTCTGGGAGGGAACCGTCATCACAATCAATACCTTCCCTTTAACTACGTAATATCCTCTCGCGCTTCCTTCCAAACTTCATTAACCCATTTACGGTATAAATACCGCACTAATAGCGGGGAGGGTTGCGCGTCCGCATGACTCAAAATTACGGTCTTAATACGATTACTTCGCCGAGGCGTCCGAGGGATGGGCGGTGGAAAGGGCGAAACCTGAAAGGAACGGAGCCCTACGTCGGTGAGCGTTTAGTGTTTCCGGTTGCGTCATAACCACTATGGATGTTAGTTCTGTAAGTGTAGTGCAAGTGATGTACCGAAAAGTGGCGGTGTTCCTTCCCTGCTGGAACTGGAAAAAATGCTGCCGACTGCAGAACGGCTTGCTGGCGGGTTTGCCTCAGCTGAAATCTTCCCCCCAACGGGGCACCGCTCCAACCGGCACAAGCTCTAGACTACCGACAAAGCTCTCGGTGTGTGGTGTATTTGGCATCACTGTATCTGTGGGTGGCGGAGGTAAGGATGTGGATGGAAACATCGTATGCGGACCGTAGAACGGAGAATTAGAATTTATAGAAATAGATTTTCTTGCCGTCAGATGCATCAAGTTGTAAAATCCAAAATGTTTCCTGTAGTAACGATTGAGCTCCATTTATAATTTAAAAATAAAATGTTACACACTCAATATGCTTGTGAGTAGTGATATTTCTAGAAAAATACAGTGTTATATAACAAGAATATTAAACGAATCACATCCATCTCTACAAAGAATTCTCGTTTCTTTGATTCTTGAACCAAGTAGAAGAGAATTCAACGATTCGTAATTTCATATAGGAGAGTCAAAGGATCTTATAAAAACATCAAAGCACTTCCCAACGTATACTGAAAGTAAAAGCTGTTCCTGTAGAAAAGGGAGTATCACTGGACGATGAACCAATAAGAGGCAAAGCAATTCCGTGAGCAGATTGGCCGCCGTGCTTTGCCGTCCTTAGCGAAACCGGAGCTATCTGAAAGGAAGACGCAGAGCTCGCTTTCAATAGTGGCAGCCGTGGTTCTCTCGCGAGTGTAGCAACAGGGGTTTAGGAAGCACCCGAATTCGGCATCGATCTGCAATATCTGGTTTCGTCTTTAGCTCCTCAACTGCTGCAACGGATGTGAAGGGATGGATTGCTGACGGGTGCGGAAAGTCGAGACAAACACGAGGCGCGGCGAGGAAGGAAGAAATAGACGCAGGGGGACGAACACGAGGGGAACAGCGTGACACGATCATGTGACGGAAGCCCTGAAAGGGGGAATGAGATCTGAGACGAAATGGTCGAAAACAAATTGCAGGAGACATATATACAGTTTGAAAAATGCCTTTCTTCGAGATGAGATATAAGATTTTAAAGCGAATTTGTGATACTTTTGTATCAGCGCAGAATCTGGGAGGTTTCTACGTGAACTGACAGGCTTAAGGTTACTCAAACCCTATTCAAAGGAAAACAGCAATAAGCTCACATGATTAAGGACCTTGTAGCTTTTAGGGGATTAGTAACAGGCAACCAAATGTTTACAGTTTCAAATGATGTATGACATGACGTAGAGTGATAATGTACAACAAATAGAACATGAAATTCACATCATAGAACATGAAATCATAAAGACTTTTTTTTAAGTTTCTAGAACTTTTACTTTCTCCTTTACAGAACATAGGGCAAGTATTGTAACGCAAAATATTCGGAAGAATGTAAAAATGTAAAAAAAAACTAAGCACATTTTAATAAAACAAATAAGGGGTAAATCAACTACTTTGGAGCAATTTTGCATCGTTTATTTTATGATTTTAATAAAGATTCAAGTAAAATAATGTTCTCAACACATTCTATGTACACGAAAAAAATGACGACGGGTATCGATGACTAGTACCAGACCAGAAAAAATGTCTGAAGTGATGATAACAAAACCTTACATTTCACTTCTTGACTTTCGACGTCTCGCTTCGTTTATGGAGCTCACATCTTTTTATAGCTCGCGTAGGAATCCGGGAACGAACCCGGTGCCTTTAAAAGAGCACGCCGCACCAAGAACTCCTCCTCCTCCTCCTCGAGGGAGAGGGCGTGGGAAGAAAGAGAAGAAGGCGAAAAAGAAGAATGCGTGCGAGAGCCAGCCGTTCCGGAAATAGCGGCGCTCGTTCTCGCGAGAACACAACAGCGGCGCATCGCGCAGAATCCGACATCGACCCGCAAAACGTGCGGGAGGATCAGGAGAGCGCGCGACGCGGTCCAAGGGAGCAGTCCGTCGAGATTCTGCGCAACGTCACAACGCCTTACGAACACGAAAGATGCCTCGAATTATCTAATAAATAGGTGTTTCTTTGATTCCACTTGGCTATTCCTAGTGCATTCGTGTTAACTCGAACGCTAGCAGCACTTCTTGAAATTCTGTAATTTAAATGCTTTCGTATTCTGAATTTTGTTCCACTTTATTAAAAAAATGTAATGTGGTCAACAGAATCTCAGAATTTTGTAATTTGATAACGTATTTTTCTCTTGAAATATGAAAAAATTGTAATTTTGCAAACTGGATATCAGAGTTTTAAAATTTGATAACCTATGTTTCTCTTGAGATACGAATAATCTCAAGAATCAAATTTCTATTGTGGCATGTTATTTTGGTTTTTTGACAATTTCGGAATACCATCTGTTTGTCATATTTTATACGGTTTCATCACTACAGAAGAGAAAGATGAAAAAGCGGATTAGAATTTCATATAGTGTATTAATTTGACCGATATTTTTCAGAGTACTTTGTTGAGATATCAACAAATTCCTTCCAAAGATTGACATAATTCTTCTTCGCCTTCTCTCCTCCTCCTCCTATCCTTCTTTCCTCTCTTCCACTTCTTCCTTTCCTTTTCTTTCTTGTACTTGTTATAATTATATTGTTAATTCCCGACGTTTAGTCAGCTTCCCGGGCATTTTTCCACCGTGCCGTCGCCAGAGTTGTAAGGAAAACGAGGAGAGGGAGCAACAGCGGGAGTCCAATACCCCCTACGGAGCAGACGCGCGTCTTATTATCGGAGGAATCTTCGCCCCTCCATGGACGGCCTGGGGCGCGTGCCAGGCGCACTGGACTGTGGTGCTCAGACGGCCTTGCCTCGCCCAACAGCAGGCGGTCGGTAACGTGATAGAAGCCTCAGTCCCATCTCCCGCGTGGCCAATCATGGTGCAGGACTTCGTGGTCCCCATAAGGCCAATCGTTTCGTGCACGCTGACCAGCTCGGATCAGTGCTGTCATGTTAAGGGTCCCCTAAATTTAATTGGTTTTTTGTTTGTCTTTAGTGGATGTTTTAGAGAGCAAATTTATTTAGGATTTTTCGTTTAGTTTTTTAAATGTCATTTAAAAAAATTATATTGAGTATCACAAAACTCAAAAATAGGTTGATAACTATTGAGGGTATATGTATTCAAAGATAACTAAGATTATAAAAGTATTTATGGGCGTTCAAGATCATTTGAATGAATTCCCTCGTTTAAAATTGAGCAGAGAGTAACACATTTGATGAAAAGGAATGAATCACAGTAATAAACAAGGAATAAAAACAACAATTTCGGTTGAAGAAAAATTTTTACAAATTCATTTTATCTTTCTCAGTGATTATAGTGAGTGAGGCAATTGTACATGTTGGTAATACAGTTTCGTAATTCGTACACTGTGAAATTCCTTAAAACAAAGTTAATTCAGTGTTGGTACATTATTGCATAATGAGTTATTAAACATATTTTTATATATTACTAATGTAGATGTTTACTGTAAAATAATATCACCGTATAAAAATAATTATATTTTTCGTATTTATTTAATTTCTATACCTCATATATTTTAAACATGAAACAATTATTTTAAGTTTTTTTAAAGGTTTTGGTGGTTTTTGCTGCGCTATCTAATAGGAAATATTTAAGATCACCTGGCAACACTAGTTGGGTTACTTCAGAGACAGTATTGCTGTTGTCTCTCTGGCGTCGTTCATCAGGGCTTCTGAGATTCGAGTCCTACTGTGACGGATTTTCTGAATTAGCTACATAATTAGATCGAATTCAGCCGCTGTCTAAATAAAACTTCGAGGTTTTTTCAATCTGTATGAGGCGAATGATAAAGTTAAATCTTAACAGATTATTTATGAACCGCACACAATCTTTCCTTCCATATTCTTGCTCAATTCTCTCCGTATTTACGCACACATTTCCAATTACATGCACTACCTCACTATCGCGCATGTGAGGTCACTACGACCTCAGAGCGTATTCCGGATGGGACGGTGCTCCACGGGGGAGACACCAGGAGGAGTAAACCCAGTAAGACACCCTATAGATCGTAAATAAGACCCAGTAAGACACACTGCAGCATGGAAGAAAGACTAATATCTCCAGGAATACAACTTGTACTATACTGGAGCTTGGAGGGGCATCTTATTGAGAGACAAATCTTCGAAGTTTATATAAGGTTTCACAGGAATGAAAACTCACGACATCTATACGTATTGGTAGACATCTATACGTCTTTAATGTAAAAGAATACAATTGTTGAACATCATGTTTTCTATTGTTATTTTGTATTAATGTGATAGAAATATTAAACATCAGTGAACGAGGGTGGGGGTGGGGGAGAATCAGAGGCGATTTTAATTTTCAAATTTTGAAACTTTTCATGATTTAATGATGATACATGATTTCACGACTTTATAAAATGAGTTTGTACTTGAAGCATTGTCTTGAATCTTGCAGTTCTATCGACGTAATTCATAAAACCACTGATTGTGTTTCAGGAGGAAATTGGCAATGTTGGCGAGATCTGTCTGCATCCTCAAGTTGGTGAAAGAACACTAGAAGTGCTGCAGATGGCACTCCAAGGTATGGCTAATAGTAAATTCGATAAAGTATATAAGAAGAAATATTGAATTAAATAGTTTACTTGATAATTGGAATAAAATGCATTTTAAATGCCATATTGTTTAGTATTATTACATATCAACATTGGTATTTTCTTTTAAAAATATGTTTGGTTAGAGGCACATATAATTGAATAGTAGCTGAAGAAACATCTTTTAAATTAACCAGATTTAGAGCACGTATTCCCAGCCATTTTCTTTCATCTACCCTGTTTAAGAAAATTGTTTGCTTCATCGACTCCTTTTACGTTTTCTACACTATACCGCATCTATAATCAACTCAAAAAACACATAAGTGTCTTAAAAACAACAATTTTGAACTTCGTATTCTGATAAGTGTGTGGATTCTTGAATTATCGAAGAAGTTTCCTTGTTGAGTTTCTAATCTTCATTGTAGGGCAAAAGTTATAAAATATTGAGTGTTTTTTTTATAAGAACTGGATATAACATTTCTGCAGGGCATATCGTGGAGAGTATTTTCCTGCGTGATAGAGTATCGTGAAAGCTTGTAATTTCTTGAGTTTTTCATGTACCCCAACTTCTAAGGATAGGTGACCGATACGAAAGAAAACAAGCATATTTGAAAAAATACAATGTCTGTAAAGAAACATCAAGATCATTAACTAGAGGTATATAAGCCAAACATCGTGTATACACAGTTTGTACTTTTTGCGTATGAAACGCCATAAGACGCCGCTAGGGGATCTACTTGGAGACAAGTGAATTGCAGCGTCCGTACTTTCAATGGTGGTATTTCTGTGCGTGCGTCTTGGCTTAAGAATGAATTAACGGGGAGGTTTATAGAGAACAAAAATAGAAAGGCAGGGTTAGGGAAAGAGGTAGTTTATTACAATACCAGTTCAAACAATCGCACCTTGACACACCTAACCACAAATTGGAAAAGGACACGTTACTGTTGTCGGGTAAACAAATCCGTTAGTGAATTCTGCCGCTAGAGGCGCTTGAGTAAAACTGTAAATTATCTGCACGAAAAATACGAGCATGAACAATATTTTTCATGCAAAAATCGTGCAGTCTGGACTGTACGTTTTCTGTACGTCCCATCTTTACGAAATTTGTAGCTTGTTTACCGAGCTTAATGTATTATTATATTTTGTTGCTTGTCAGAAAACAATGATCAAGTTCATTAATATTTCTCAATTCTCAATATTTTTCAATTATTCAGTGGAATATTGATTATACTAACCAGTCACATATTCGGCTATTGACCCCCAAATTGATCACTTGTACATCATTGACTCCCTTAACTCTTCAGTGGTGACGTGAAGTACCATTGTAATTTAGTCGTATTCATTCGATGTTTACGACAAGAGTTGCCAAACTTTTGGCATGGACGTGATCTGGGCTGTCCGGGTGACGCCGCGTCGAAGGCTGTGTTGCCGTCGTTTCGACCATCTTGTCGTGGTCTTCTTCAGGGCTGGTATGCGGAAGACCGCGACAAGATGGTCGAAACGTCGGCAACACAGCCTTCGACGCGGCGTCACCCGGACAGCCCAGATCACGCACATGACTCTGGCCGCAGAAGCCTACGGCCCTTTTGGCATGGACCTTTCAGTTTCTTTTATTAAAGATCTCAGCTATCGAATTATACCGAAATATGACTCAAGTGATAACTGCTGTACTAGCAATAAGCGCTAGAAACAGCTTGGATTACAATAGTAGTCCGCGCGACCACCCGCAGTTTAGTTTCTGACCTAAGCTGACATCATTCTGACCTAAGCTGACATCATTCTGACCTAAGCTGACATCATTCTGACCTAAACGGACATCGTTCTGACCTAAGAGGCTGCAGTCGATGCTCCGAATGTTTTTGTGAAGTACAACAGTGGTGAAAGTTGACCAGGATTTCTAAAGAATGATGCTTTGTCCTGTATGGAAAAAAATAAATAAAAGGGAAGATTGAGAGAAAATCTGTGCCTTCAGCAATAAGAACACGCGGGAGACTTCTGGGAATCCGAGAAGAGACCGAGGGTTCAGCGTTGTCATCAAAGGGCAACGTGGTATGTTGTTCTATCTGAAGACGTCAACCAAACAAGATCACTCGGTAGTATTGTAAAAAGTGTGTCCAGTGGCTGTGCCACATTCAGAAAAACGGTGATCTGAAAATCGGTTGATCTGATTTTGAGAATGAAACATTCAGAATAATGCTCCAGATATTTAAACTATTTAGTTAAATTACTTTATCAATAATCGTAATGCCAAATGTAGCAATTGCACGTAGAGCACAACACACGTAGAGCACAATTTTCAAAAACCAATATCTTCTCGCATGCATTTGAATACATTTGTTTAAAGGCATAATATATGCACTTTGTGTAGCATTTCATACAACTTGTAATATGGTAACGTTCTAATAAATTATTTAGTATTTAGTCAGTTCCGGTATTTTAGATACCATTACTCGTCCGTATTTGAACTAAAAGACATTTTAAAAAATATTGTTAATAAGAATTTAAAAAAAAATAATTATAATTGTAATCCACGCGGCCACTCACGTTCCATTTATGAGCGCAACCACTGAAGAATTAAGAATTTCATCGACCCCCAGGGGGTCTCTGCCGATTCTGTTGGCTACCCCTGATTGAGAGCATTCAGCAGCAATGAATTAAACACTTAAATACGAGTGTGCTTGAATAAGTTGACATATAGTTTGGGAGATCTCACTCTGATCATACAATGTCCGATTACAAGAAAATCGTTTTATGGTGTAGAAATCGCACCTCATAATTTATACGTATCAGTACTTCCTGTGTCAGTAGATGAATTTTCAAGCGGCTGAGGAACGTTGATGTTCGGAGTATTAAGCACTTTGTTATTGAGTCTATTTGCCAGTGCGTACTTACAAGTAATGAAATTGTGTTAATGCAAATGACTGCCGTGGGTTCTATTTTATTCATTTTAAAGAACTTAATTAAACGTTTATCGTGGAGAAATAATTTCGCCATTTCACATATTATATTGCAAGAATGATAACGTAATTTCAGAAAGTTTTAACTTTTTTGTACTCTTTTTAGTCGTTGTTGTGAGTTTAAACTCATGAACATTGTGCCTGTTTTTTAGGAAAGGAAACCATCAGAACAATTAAAACGGCTCATAAAAAGTTCATTTCACGGTACCTACTACAGATGTAAAGAACCAGTAATATAAAAACGCCTGGCTTGCTCATTGATTTTTTATGTATTCGAGAATGCTTCATTGTGAATATGGTGGGGCGTGACTGTGACACACGTCGTACTAGCAGGTGAAAGCGGAATGGGGGCAGTAAAAAGCGTTTCGGAACAAAAAAGACCTTGCGAGGTTTCCGCTTCATTTTAAAAGTTCTGTGGAGTATTTCACAAATTCACGATTTCTCTTCCACCGGTGGAACACATAAGCAAACGCGGAGCAGTTATAAAAATAAAACTTTGCATTTTGCGTGGGAAATATTGCGATAATGCAATACGGCCGACAATTTCGTGCGTGGGACGTTTCATTCACTAGGATTTATTCCATATGAAAGCCAAAAGTCCGACGACTATAAAATTCTGAGTGTAATTTAGTAAATCAGAGGAAATGGATTTGAAGAGGAAATGGGGAAGAGCACTGCAATTTCATCGCTTGACCACTAAAATGTTAATGGACAACTTGGAACGTATTTTAAAAGAGAAACCTTCCCTCAACATGAATTTACCTGAAATGTTAAGTGTTTTGTTACTTCGCATCCGCCTTGTTATTGTGGAATGCTGTGTACCTTGGTTATAGCAGGAAAGTTCTATAAAGTTGACAGTAATTTCACAATTATTAAACGTAGAGAAAAAATAAATATCCCTAGGTCAGTGACAAAGAATTATCTAGATATCACGGCACGCAGAAAAATCCTGCATGGATGGTGCACAATATGCAGTATTATGAAAGCACAGAATGAAGGAAGAAATAAGAAACATTTGCGTGTTATTAACCCGGCAGTGGGAACGTTAGGTCTGTCATACGTAGTGACATCTTTGAAGCCGTTTGTCAAGTAAACGAAATTATTTCTTAACTCATCTATCAGTCTACCTTCAAATTGAATCTTCCTGAACACACAATCAGTTTGAGTTTATCAGAAAGACGTGGTGTACGATTCACGCTCAAAGTTGTTAACGGTTCCATCAGACCCAACGTTCCCTATTACGTGACATTTTTACAACATGGCCGGCTCATCATATAGTTATTTTAATGCATTAAATCCGACAGATGTAGACTAAATAAACAACTTAAGACGAAAATTATGATTGTTAATCAAGTGATAATGAAGTTACTGATCCATTATTTGAAATAGAGAGTTTGCACAGTTCAAATTCTGATCAAGAAATTGAAAAAACTGAACCCGAGAATCAAGAAATTAAACTTGAACTTTTTGTAATATGTTTATTTACTTATTTGCAGTTTGATTTTTATTAATAAAGTCGATATTTTAGGGTTACGAAATGCAAATTAGTTTGTATTTTTGTAGGCTACTGAAACACTTTCTCAAAAAGGTTGAAAAAACCAAAATGGACGAAAAAAAATTGTAAAATATACTTCCATAAACATTACCAAAAAATGCTTCTAATATGTTTGTAATGTTTAGAAATGTTAAGTAATGCAGACATATTTTGTCAACATTGCAGTTATTAACTTAATGCTACATTTTCTTTTCTTTGTTTTATCTTCGTACACTTTCTATTTGTTTTTTGTTCACTTGTCTGAGAAGAAAAAAAAAGGGATGTATTTCATGCTAAGTATTGGAGCTATGATTTATTTCATCTTTTAGTCCATAATAAAAAAATATTTAGACTAACCCCTAAAAATAAATGAATTAGTGATTTAAATGGGCTCTAATAACTAGCGGGTCTATGAGACCCAACGTTCCCACTGACGCCAGGATTTTTTAATTTCTAAGTGCTTAGAAAGCAGTAACAATTTGAACAATTTGGGACGAGTAATGCAACGTATGAACACGGACGGACAAACAATGGAAAGAGTGCACGACGCAAGGCGGGATAACAGATCACTTTGCTTTTGTTTCTCATTGTCCGACAAAGAAGCTCTTGATAAGTAACAGCGTTTCTGGATCAGTGCGAATTTGGCTATGTTGATTTCATTAACGATTTCGTGTCTTGAACTACCTTATCTAGATTCGAGAGGTCGCGAAATTCGCTGCACCAAGTTGATATTTAAATGGACTGAGTATTGGCAACTAAAATGCAAATCACCTCAACTCAGTCGTCTCGAGACAAGAGTTTCGAGTCTTTTAAAATAAATTGAAAGCTTTTATATGGGTTAGTCTTATATGGAGGCGAGTGTTTACTGAACTAACTTTACATACTATACTTACAATCTTTACTTATCAATACAATTAGTTATAGACTTACAACTACTACTTAATTTTACGTATCTTACTATCTTCCCTTCCTCTCAATCCCGTTGCTGGAGCTCTGTGAGTTTCTCTATCACTATTTTTTCTCTTTCTTTCTTTTTCTCTCACCCTCTTTTTCGTTCTGTCTGTGCCTCTACATCTCTGCCTTCTTGTCGTTCCTCGTAATCTACGCTCTGTAACTGATAAGTGCACTGGTGTTGAATTCCAACAAATCATCAATAAAATGTTCTTGTTATTTGTCGTTCAGCACAATTCCATATAAGTTCTTGTGAAAAAATCTCTTCTTCTCAAATGATTTTCATGTAACGTGGTGAGGAATTCGTAACGTGCTTGATCGCAAAGAATGTGGATGATTGCAATCAAAGAAAGTTGATTGGCCAATCGTCACGATAATGTACATGATTCACATAATTCATTCGTGTTGCAGCAATAAAGACATTTGCATGTATTATATTCCATTTTTTGGATAAGGAATGCAGGGAAGTAATTTGCATTCTACATGATAATGGACAATATATGAATGTGAAATACGCTCACAAAGCAGATAGCAATGCAACCTCACATATTCACTAGTTCAAATTGGCCATTCGCAATAAAGCAGCGTGACATTTGATGGACCGTCCGTCCGTCCACCCGTCTGCCCATCGCTGACAATGCGATGAGCTCGGCTCAGCCAAAGGTCAGGCCAAGCGGTGACCACCTGCACGTAAATACCCCCAGTGCTTCATCGAAACCTTGCCACTGCCCTCGGTTCCGCCCTCCCACGCAACAAGCCCTCAACACCATCGACCTCGCCGCCCCGCCGCCCCGCCGCCCCGCC
>BOPP01000184.1:1848080-1865436 GCA_017312745.1 Gryllus bimaculatus
CCCGCCGCCCCCGCCGCCCCCGCCGTTTACCTCTGCTCCACCTTCAACGTTCTCAAATATATCTCTGTCCACATTTCTACCGCCCTAAACACGTCCGCCGACACTCCATCCAATTCAAACTCGTCCACCCAGAGTCACCCTTCCTGGACGGTCTTCCCTGCAACTTTCCTTGTCACTGTCCTGCCACGGGCCACTCGAGTTTCAAATATCCGTCTGCTCCATCGTAACCTCATCTTCCTCTCTTTCTATTGCTTTCTCGCCTTTCTTTTCTTCATCTTCTTCCCTCCTACTTCGTCTCTACTCTGGTTAAAAAGCTAGGTCGAGATTCAGCCGGTGTGTGGAAGAGAACACACCCGGCGAATGCCGGAGCAGTACCTTAACAAATGGGCCACGGACCGCGCGCAATCGCAATATTTCCTTCCTCTTCCTTGGTATATTCCCTCATCTAGCACACACACACGTACACACGTCGATGCATTACATATGTCGGTAGACCAGAAAGGATCGTAGATCTTGGCGCCCGACTGGCGCCGTGCTCCACTGGGGGGATATCTGGAGGATCTACAATCTGTGTTGGGCGTCGCCGGACATCACCATTCAGCGGGGATGAAACACTGCCACCTGCCGGGATTAAACATTCAGTACACTAGAGGCAAATACACGAAAAACCATAGAAGTCGCCGTGCCGGGCAACATGAATCTATCACTTAATCAATCCTCGTTGCCCACCACCGAACACTCCACCGCGCCCTCACCCCTCGGGAATACATCTGATGACGTTCTCTGCCACCTCTCTGCACTGAGCATAAAAATGATTTCAGTACTGCATGTTACCTTTCCCAAAACGTTACTAGCAGTGTGTTGTTAAACTCAAAATTCAGAAGTATAATGAAAACTTCATTGTTTTTACATTTTCGTATACGTATACGGAGTAATATAGTTAATTTAGACAAAGTAATGTAATACTGCGCAAAAAAATACGGTGGATTTTCGACTGAAAAACTCTCATTACGGGGCCCTAATAACGAGAAAGTGGATAAATCCTTTTGATAAATTTAGAAAAAATATCCTCTCTCACGTGGTATAGCCAGATCCTTGTTTTGTGAGTCCTTGATGCCGAAAAATAGATTGACGGCAAAACGTCCGTCCGTCTGTGAACACTTCTAGCAACTAAACTAAAGTTGGAGGTTCTGTAAATTAAAGAAACGTCTGTCGATCTAGCTCTAGTCGAGTCGAGTCTAGAAGTTTTCTCGTCATATTCCGTGCAATTATGTAATATAACAAAAACAATATTTACCCAAAAATGGCTCCCAGTTTGTTCTTTAAGCTTTTGGTAGTACTAAATATACTCTATTAGATGACATAACGTCGTTTTGATCTATTTTTTGTTTTTTTTTTCAAAAATTACAAAAATACTATTTTTACTATCTCCCACGTTAATATTTACATTGGCGAAGATTTGTTCACATTATTACATATGCTTTAAATGATATCATATAAAATCTCTCAAAAACAAGACTGTTTTCTGTAAAAACTAGCTCAAAATTTCCCATTTTCAGAAAAGCTCTATCACCATTTTCACAAAAAACGGCTGTATTTTTTCTTCAACGTTTTTGTACGGATAGTCATAATTGTACTGTTAAAGATGATCTAAAATTATTTTTTCTGTATTCTTTTCTTTTTTCAAACTTATGCAAACGTATATTTTTAAATAGCTCTCATTCCTTTTATACGTATTTCCAACAATTAGTATACATTATTGTATTTGTGAATAAAATGCTTCAAATAACTTTCCACATTTTTTTCAAAAACTCAGTAGTTTTCTGTGAAAAAAATCCTTAAATTTCGCATTTACAGTGACGCTTGAACGGCATTTTCATAAAAACGGTTTCAAATTTTCCAACGAAAATTTCCATACAGGACACGTTTTTATTCCTTTATTAATTTATTAAAGTAATTTCTCGATTTTGTCATTTCGAAAACAAAAAAATTGAGCAAATGTGAAAAAATGATAGGGTGGCGATAGATATCAGCTTGCAAAAAGATGGAGCACGACCGAAAAGCTAGATAAAAAAAGATTATTTATTAGTACGGAAATGTCTGTGCCATTCTGTAGCACCACTAGTTTCAAAATGACCATTGAATGATATCACGATTCTTCTGGATACTTTAAATGAAGATTATATTTCCTCATTATCATCCTTAAGGCCGAAAGTTCTTGTCGCTGCTGCCATGACATTCTGTCCTCCTCTGTTCTTTTCATATCTGCATAGTTTTTGAATTGTAATTGGGTTTGATGTTCTTCCAACACTTTTATTTTAGACCTCCCTCTTCCTCTTTTTCCAACTATTTTACATTCCAAAATTAAATTTAAGCTCTAATTAAATCTAAGCTTCGTTCTGCCAAAAATTTATCCAAAGAATTTTGCTTTCCTGTTTCAAATGGTTTCTAATAGGGATCTGTTATCTTTATTTTTTTCAAAAATAACAATATTTGAAATATTTTCAGTTCAGGACAACCTTCAGTATTTTTCGCCACAACCACATCTCGCAAGCTTCTAAACGACTCCTGTCCGTTTTTAAAAGCGTCCATCCTTCACGTCCGTGTAATAGCACACTTCAGATATAATTTTTCAGACATTTTCTTCTTATATTCAAATTTAAGTTGGTATTTATGAGCAAATTTATTTTATTTAGCTAGGGTACTTCTTTGCTAGTGTAATACGCTTTTATATTTGTTGTTCTTTTATTGTCTTTTGTGAAAGTGCAGCGTAAATAGCAAAAGTTGTATACATGTTCAATTTCTGTTGTATCTAACATTATTTTATTTGGTGTGTAATTTTCCTGTTTCCAAATATCATGAACTTAGATTTCTTTACATTAATGTTTATGAGAAATCTTTACAGAATTCTTACGAGGCTATTTATCATTTTTCGTAAATATTTTCTTGAACTTGCTAATATTTCTATATTATCAGCATGTTTTAAACAGTGTATTTCTAAATCATTAACTTGTATGCCCTTTAAAGTGTTCGTTTTTATTATAAAGTATTTGATCGCTCATTCTATTAACAAGCTGAATGAATGGGGTGAAAGGGAGCACTGTTGTCTTACTCCATTTCTAATCGTCTCTATTTAAATGCATTGCATAAATAAATTGCAATCTCAATACCTCGATATTCGATTAACATAATTCGCATATATTTTGATTTTGATTTGTTGTGTATTCTGTGTAAAATATTTTACGTAAATTTGCACGAATAAGAGCATATTATTGGAGAAATATTTGTGTCCTTGAGTTATTGTTTTTTTCTTTCTTCTCTATGTAGTATATTGTTTTCTCATAAACATAGTATGTCAAAACGTTTCGGGGCCCTTTATACCGGAAAAAAGTTTTTCCTGGAATATTGTTTGAGTGTATGTTCGTCCGTTTTGTTCTGCAATTTGTTTGCTCGAATAAAGCCAACTTCACTTAATAATATGACATATAATCGATTTTCATTATAACCGCTGAAATTTAGAAAATTACAAAAGTTCAACTCTTTCCGTCGGGACTGTTGGAATACTTAACCTCACTGCGCATCCGGTATAACGAATACAATCATTTACCTTGTAGCCTCCGTCCGGAAGATTAAATTCCAGGCCATGGAAATATTTTGCTTGTTGGAGAAATGTTTGCGGGTTCAGCTTGTATTATAACATTACTCAACCGTTATGAATAATACGAGAAAATATGAGCTGCTGTGTCACACCTACTTTTACTCTCTTTCAAATCAGTTTACACACTCAAGTAAGTCACACGATGAGTATCGAATAGTTGGAAACATTAGATACTGTAACACAATTCTTATGTGGAGTTGGGCTGTGCAGTATTTCAAGTGTTGGTTTACTCCTAACAGAAGATACAAAAACAAGTCAGATGTGTTTATGTTTCATTTGGATTGTCAGGTTTCATAGTAAGAAGTAGTAATATTAATTCGTTTATAATTTTGTTTCATTCGTTCATTGATTAAATGTTTATGTAAGTAATCTGTGATGTACATTTTTGTACATGTTTAATGGCCGTCTGGAAATACCTTTGCTACGTCTGCGTTTTAGATACATAATTAAACGATTTCTATCGGTTCTCTGAGTTCTAATTGGCAGTTGTAGACTTTTAATTGCACGGTGAAGTTTTAATTGCACACATGCCATATGCATAGCATATAGGATAATCAACGATTTTTCATGGAATATTAATGCGTATATTTAGTTATCTAAACGAAACAAATTTGAAGAAGTCAGGTGCTATGAGCGAGTGTTTCCATGTAATCCTCCACTCAGCTTCATATTAATTCTGGAGAAAAGAATCTCAAAGCGAGAGCGAATCTTCCTACCTCCAGAGTCTCTAAATTTGGAGAGAGCATCTCATTTCTTCACGCGCCCATTCTACCTAATTAAATTCAATTGCCGGGGAACTATTGAAGTTTTAGAAATATACCATTTAACACAATAGTTCCAACAATTTGGGATCATCAAAGATATTATTTCTTGTCAGTAGTGTGTAATATTTTCCGAAGGCAACGTTTTTAGTCTTAATTGCTTCAACATTTGGCATTCGAAATGCCATTTCAGTCAACTTCTTTATATTGTCTGAAGACAAATGAAAATTATAATTTATTGAACCTGACGGGAATCAAAATTGTTGCCAATCGTACATGCAAAGTGGTAATCATTCAAAATCTTGCTCCATTTTGACTGTGGGGAACGATAAAAAATTGAAAAGTATCAAACGTTATGCAAATCAAAGCAATGAAAGGTACATAAAATTAAGCGTTAAATAAGTAAAATGAAATAAAATAAAGTAAATATACCCAAAATAAATTTAAAAAAATACAATACATTAATATTTAATTATCACTCTTATCCTACTACACTAGAAAAAACATAAATCTCTGTGGCCTGGAATTGTTATCATTTCTCTACTACCTGAATCCTGCCTGGTGAGAGACTACCGGATAGGCGGATTTTAAATGACGATGGCCCTTCCAACTAAATCTGAAGACTTTCTTCAGTTTGTGTGCACTCTTACAACCGGGTTCGAAAAGGGGAAACACAGCAGGTGGATCATTGATGTCAAAATAGTCGTAGCTGCCATCAGTGATGCTCAGGAGGACGGGTGCCGCAAATGAAACCTTCGCACCATTAAGTTACAGTCCTTGTTAAATAGAGATGAAGTGAAAGCGACTCTGGAACGTCCACGTAAGGTAAAATTGGGGAGTTAGAAAAATAAAGGATGTTTGTAGATGTTATGTTATTGAAATTTTTACATTTTTTATATGCATCCTCTTTTTTTTGGATGATGAAAATATTCAATATTCTTTAACAAACTCTTCGCCCCTGCTGTATATAACATGTCTATTAACTAGTTTTCATATTAAAACTAATCAAGTGTTACGTTACTGTTGTATCACGGTACTAATTTTGCTTCTACCTGCGAGTGGCACTAGTGCCATCACCTTGGCGTTACTGGCGCAGGCAGCGAACCTAACGTGACCTTTGGGAAAACTGCGAGCGTACAGTGCATTCCTCACCCTCCCTTTGACGCGGCGGGAAATGCGCCAGGTCGTTTATCACCGCTCGCGCATCGCCACCTACCCCGGCCCCTACCACACAGCCACCGCCGCCGCCGCCGCGCCTCTGCCACCGCCGCCCCGCCGCCACAAATGCACTCCGACCACCACTGCCATCTTCGCCGCCCTTCGAACGCCGCCGCGCCGCGCGCGACCGCACCGGCACGCACCGCACCGCCACCGCACCCGCCACGCCAACGCCACCGCCACCACGCCACCGCCACGCCGCCACCGGCCACCGCCAACCGCCACCGCCTCCGCCTCCGCTCCGCCTCCGCCATCCGCTTCCGCCACCTCCAACCTGCCCTACCGCCCACCGCCACCGCAGCCGCCACCGCCACCGCCACGCACCGCACCGCCACCGGCCACCGCCACCGCCACCGCCACCGCCGCCACCGCCACCGCCCGCAGACATCCTACACTCTGACCACTGTACGCGTTATCAGGCGGTGATTAGAGTGCGCGCTCCGAACCGTCGGCCCGGCCCCTAGAAATCTAACCAGGTTGCAGTAACCCCAACCGCCGAACCGCCAACCGCAACGCCAACCGCCAACCGACCAACGCCACCGCCACCTGCCACGCCACCCAACGCCACCGCCCAGCCCGCCACGACTCCACGCCACCGCACCGCCGACACGTCCACGACGGCGCACCGCTCCGTTCTCACCGCTAACACACTCCATTCCTTCCGCTAAACGTCTACGCCACAGCCGCCGCCACCAACCCACCAACCGTTACACCCATCGTCTCATCCTCACCATCAGTCCCCCCTGCCCATCGCCACCCTCCCCCGCCGTCCCCGTGCCACTAACAACAACCGCTTCCACTGCCGCCACAACCCTGCACCGCTGTCGCCTCATCCGCCCCCCAACGCCTCCTCCACAACAGCCACCGTCGCAATGAACTCCACCACTACAAACACCATCACCATGGCTGCCACCACCACCGCCGCCACCCCCTTTACCACCGTTGTCTCTCCCGCCTCCACCCTGACCCCCAGCGCCTCCTCCACAACAGCCACCGTCGCTAACAATTCCATCACCACCTCCGCCACTACCACCGCGATCCCCCCCCCGGTTGAGAACACTGCCGTCCTCACCTCTGTCTCCGCTTCTGCCGGCGATGCCTCATCTCTGCCTCAGTCTCCACCTTCGCTTTCACTTCTGACGAGTGAGGAATTGGAATCATTCGCGTGGGAAGAAGCCATTTGTAATTCCGGCAGTTCTTTCAACACGTGCCGACAAGGGGTGCAGTATGCGTATACATAACGCAAGCAGAAGAATATAATATTTCGCATCTCACTGCACAAGCATTTATGGAACACAGTAAGTTTGACTTCCTTGAGAGAAGGAATTCCTAGAGTGGATCAGGGTAAGAACTAGTGTATTCATCTACCAACAGAAGTACACCAGTGCTGCCCCGGGTTTATATTTACACTTTTCCCACTAAACCCTGATCCGATTGACACCGCCTTATCTCTCTCGGCAACGCTTTACAACTATATTGTCTCGGCAACAATACACCGCATTTCGCGTTTCCAGTTACACATTTTGCAGTATAATCAAAATAAAACTGTTTTCTCCTTTTACTGTGGTAGTAGTGGTAGGAGTAAGGCTGGGAGGGAGTTGCTACTTTGTTGGCTACAGAAAGGAATAAAATCTGGAGTTCGTTTGCTGCGACACCTTTTTATAAGTCAGGAACAAAAATTTCTAGTTTCTACAAATGTTGCTAAACTCGCGCTTTTTTAAATTTTATTATTATTATATTCACCTTTTATTAATTTTTCAACTATTTATAGTTAAAAATGTTAGGAAGGGATTCTGGACAACAAAACGTGCCAGGTTCATTTTCTCACCTAACGTCACACACAGTTTTTACTGTTTTGGGCAAAATAAATAAATAAAAAATACGAAAATATGGGTAGTAAATGCTACATAATGCCTCTTACCGCAGCATGTACATAATTTATCTGAAATTATCGTGATATTCCTGTAGAAAGTGCTTAAATAAATTAGTCATTGTCGATTGCATTACCCTCTGAAGTAAAATGTTGAGTTTTCTCCCGTAGTCATTCGAATTATATTTTCATTGTACCAGGAATAATATATTAAAGAGTGATCAAGGGCATTTCCGATAACTCCCCACTATTCACAATCGTGCTGCGCCCATTTCATGTTTTCTAAATGGTAACATTCTTCACTATTTTCGTCTGTTGTGAACAAGAATGTCGTTGTTACGGAGTAGATTCTGTGGAGAATGGAGAGGCCTGCCTAAACAAGGTGTCTACATTGTAGGGAATATATCTTGTTTCACTCCCTAGTAACACAATTACTATCATTGCGACAGACAATAAAATATTTGTTATGGATTTACAAAATAAATTCTTCTTTACATAGTGGCTAATGGAACACTTGTATTAATGATTCGCGTTTATGATATTTTGACATTTACATCAAACTTCAACCATTAATAACAATTATCGTTCTTGCGACACGCCTAAGCTGCTATGAGAGACAACGACAATATTGTTGGGAGCTTTTTAGTGGATTATGTGTGTACGTCTATCATTGTAATTTTGATTTTAATTTTCCTTCTTCTTTTTGTGTGATAAGCATCGTTACTGAACCAATTAAGGTAAGATACAAAATGTTGATAGTAGAATGAATACGATAAAGTGTGACTGCTGTTAGAGAGCTAAAGTAGTAACTAAACTGGGGGAAAATATTCGTAGAAAGTAAAAAAATAGAAATATTTCTTGGCAGTGATATCGCCAAATCCCCCCACCCCCATTTTGTTTAAATCTAAAATTTCGTAAAATAATTCATGATGCCTCTCTTGCTTTTACAGTAATCATGTCAAAATCATATCTTTTCGAAATCTTTTCTTAAGTGTACAATATTATCCGAAATATTTTTAAATAAAATAGTTATTGTATACGCAACTGCAAAGAAATTAACGTCATCACATTTTTAAATGAAAACTGAAGGGTATTTATTTATTTGTACCTTTTCATTTCAGTACCATTAGAGTAATATTACAAATTCTTTAGATACTTGCATTGCAAGGACGAGGAAACATACAAAACCTCTCTTCGCTTCTCCGTTCTTAAAACAGCTTCTTTCAGCCAGCCTTAACACATTCAAAGTGAAACCCAGATCTCCCTTGCATCTCCATTCTCGACCTTATCTGCGTTGGTGTAATGCTCCTCTATCTTTTCAACAAAGTCGGTGGTTATAAGCGAGGAACTTGCTACTTAACGTCTTAAGCGCGTCCGCACACAGCTTGTTCTCGAGAGAAGCGGCGAGGGGCGGTGGCTACTCTTTTTCCTAAAACTCTCTAAATTCCGAGCCACCACGTAGCGCGGTTAACAGTTACAAAGAAGCACCGAGAAGACGGGATGGCGAGCGCGCAGAAAAGAAAAATATGGAATTTCTGCGACGCGGTGGTCCGAATATGAAGCGCTCGGCGGAACAACAGGATTAGTGCCACTCCCCAAATTATGCAGGAGGCGCAATGAAAATAAAATTCCATCATACTGCATTCACTCAATCACGTACGTTCAACTTTGCATGTTCCTCATTGTTTCTCTCAGCTTTGGTTGTAATGGTTCCTGAATAACTGAGAATTTTTCAATTCCCAAACACCGCAAACAAATTAACTAAATTTTATTTTTTTTAAACACATTTTTGATTCAACAGTGCAAGGAAGTATTGTCATGCTGCTGAGGAAAATTGGGATTTCAACAGAAAAACTTCTGTTCTTGGTATAAAGGTGGATGTTTTTTTACGCGTAGTAAATTATTTAAAACGTTTTATTATCAGAATATAAGTTTTGTGGATTCTTGATATCGAAACTCGATCGTCGACAAAACGTGTCTGTCCGTTCTGACTTATCACCGCTTCTGCTTGAACCATTCAGATGATTATCACCACAATTAATATCATCCAACTGATCTTAAATGAACTCAAGGACTTGTGAGTTGGAAACAAATATTTTGGTTCTTTGGGAGGGTTATTATTCAGAGTCTGGAGAAGAATTCTATCGCTCTTCATACCTGAAGTTATCTGCTTTCTTCGATCAATACCAGGAGAATGCCGGAGCACACCCTTAACAAATGGGCCAAAGACAGCGCGAGGTCTTTGTTTCCTTCTCGTCCCTTCCCATTCCTTTATAGAGCGCAAGGAAAGTTTCTCCGCTGGAGCAGCAGAAGCTGGTGAGAGTACCAGCGAGAGGAATTATGTAAGTAGCACGAACTGCAGCTTGTAGCAAATGAAAACGTAAATTGCGTAGTTATAACAGATCATAACAGATACTGGAGAGTACTTCTAGGCTGTCCGGGTGACGCCGCGTCGTTGGCAGATAGGCCGACGTTTCGCCTGGGTACTGATGAGTACTTCGTCAGTACCCTGAAGAAGCCTGCGACATGACAGGCGAAACGTCAGCCTATCTGCCAACGACGCGGCGTCACCCGGACAGCCTAGAAGTGATGGACTCGAGCCGCGGAAGCCTACGTGTACAGATACTGGAAATGTCACCTTCGCATGATTGCTAGTGATCCGGATGCTACCAGCCTAAATGCAATTTGTAGTAGGACCCCTGATTCGGCTCGGTGCGGACAGACTTTCGTGGCGTACGTTACATACAAATGCACACTTAACATGCAGTACTCTATCACATAAGTCGGGCAGGCGGAAGGTGGATCTCACGTTCTATAGCAGTGCAGTAGCGTCGCCACCTCCCGGCTGGTGTAACATGGACTGCGCCTAATACGTGGCTAATGAACTAATTTAGTGGACGCACTCGTCATTAATACTCGCTCATATTTCTTAGCCCCACTCGGCGAATACGTTTTGAGCCCACGGTCCTGTCAATTCTCAGGCAGGCAGATGCATCATTCGACTTCCCTCTTATCTGATGTTGAATATATCGTCTGTGCTGATGGCATTTAAGTATATTTATTTATTTATTTTTGTCTTATTTATTTTCTTCCCGTTCGACTTTTGTCATTGGGGAGTTTTGACGGGTGCAATGTTACATTCACTGACTTTACTTGGTCATCCTCAGGAAAATGCGGTTCTCGGAATAACTCCTCAGTATATTTTTTTTAAATTTCATATTTGGATATCTTCACTAAGAGAAGTTTGCATTTGTGGTTTAGAGGAGGGGGAGAGTGTTTGTGGGAAAAGGGGGCAAATAATTTAATGAATTAGGGTGGGCGAAAGAGATCTTTGGATCGTCACTCTAATGCGTGATGTGAATTTGATATGAACCAGAGGGCTTTCAAGATTTGTCTTAGATATTTATTTTTTATTGTCTGTAAAACGGTTATCTTAAAAACATACAGTTAAAACTGATTGTATCGTATGGGGAATACGTGTTATCTGTATTCTTGATATTACGTAACGTTTGCGGTTCGAATCAGTAACTTCCTGATCCACAAATACTTTGTTGCGGATTTGGTTTAATTTGGTCGCATTGGTGTTTATGGTTCCGCTAACACAATTAAAATTTTGCTGTCTGGGAGTGTGCTACAGAAAAATAATCATGCTCCAGAATAGGCGAGGGAGAAAATGAGAGCTGGATGAAGATGTTGCCAAATGAACAAAATAAAAGATTTGGTATTATAAAATGTATCCATGCTGCTATCACCAAATTTCGTCGCGATAGCTGATATTAAAAGAAAATAATGGCTACAAATGCATTATTATCCTTCTTCATAAAATTGAATGATAAATAGGAATAAATTGAATATCAATGCATCCAAATCAAAATTATATACACAACGATATTTGAATTAGAAAAGCAAAAATTGTAATAGTATACCCGAAAATACAACTACATTTCATTTAAAACAAAATGATCTGTCGATGTGTTTTAAGAAAAAAACGGAAATCATTTTTAGATAAAGCGACCCGTAAAAAATATGTGCCAAGCACCGAAACTGACGTTCGACTCTATGAACCAATAAGTTCGCTGATTGCGTCATAATAGCATTTTGTCTTCTTATCACGTAGATCAGCAAGCGCTTGCCTGATAGTGGAGCCACAAGCCAGGCGGCAAAATAGCGAGGCGAGTAATAGAAGGGAGAGGGCGTGGCGTGGTAGGGTTATGAAATTACGGAAGGACTGACCAGCGCCCACGCAGAACTCATTCTCGCCAAATGAAATCTCTGCCTAGTTGCCCCGAGGCGAGATTAAGTTGCTTGAGATGAGGCAAAAGAGAATAAGCTACAAAAAGTAGAGTCACGTTCCAGTAATGAAAATAACTTATGACGGTAATTCAATAAGTATCTTCAGTCAATATTTATAATTGATTACAACAGCAGTACAGAATTTATAATGGCGTCTTTCTACAACTACAAGATTATATATATATATTGTGACGTACCTGGGAAACGGTACTTTCACGACAAATAAGAGAGTGCATATAAAGGACGGGTACATTTTCGTGAATGGGTCTCCAGGGAAATTGACGCTGCATTGGAAGAATATTCAAAGAAATTCATTTATGCAATTAGAGTTTAATAACTGACAGCGCTATGTACATTAAGTTTTTACAATTCGCAGTGCGCAAGGCCTTTTAAATAGTTCGTGCACGAGTAACGCTACCTTTGAAGCTTCCGATTCCACCGGCTGACTGGAGGCGAGCGTGGCCGCCGTGGCAACGGCGGGCGCGCGCTCGGCAAACTCCGCTCCGTCCCGAAGTTGTCCGAAGCCGATTTCGGCGGTTGGTTCCGTGTACTGGCCCCAGCACTCAGCGGCGTCCGTCGGCAGCCCAAATTACAGCCGTTCTCCTCAATCCCCCATACGATTGTTCGCACGGTGCGGCCCGCTGCTGATTACATCCAAGCGGACATGGAATGCGTGTCTTCGATCACTTAATTCTACTGTTAATGTTTTTCATGAATTGCGTCCTGGTTCGCCACTACTGTTTCTTCTAATCATCTGATAATTTATTTTAGCACCTCTAATCTCCCACTCAATAACTATAATCAGTTCCACACTTTGTGTAATTTCACACACATTTGTTTGGCGGCATCACAGCCCATCCCACTGCACCGCGGCTTTCTCCGTCTATATTCTTCACCCGGCGCTAGCGGCCCCTCTCGCAATATTACAACCGGCGCTCGTGGCTCTCGGTTCGCTACTACACCCGGCGCTCGTGCTTGCCAGTTCGCTATGACCACCGTCACTCACGTCGCGCACCTGCCCCGGTTTGACCGTTGTGGCAGCGGCGGCGGCGGCGTACTACGCTGATCGAATCAGCGTTTCTCTTCTTATAATTAATATCAGTTTTGCTAATTACTATGTAGAAACGTTCTTCGTTTCAATATATATATATACTATATAATATATATATATATATATGTATATATATATATATTATATATATATATATATATATATATATATATATTCCGTTTTTCCAAAGACATCTAGAAATAAGTTCATGTACAATTTTTCCAAAATGTGAGTAGTTTTCATAAATTTTGCGTGAAATATAGACAATTTTATTTTTCTTAAACACTTGTTTTCTCAAAAGCGGTTCCATTTTTTATATTTTAATATTCTCCTTGTATATAATGCGTCAAAGAACTTTAAAAAAATGTGCTAGTCTCATTTCCAACGCATTCCGTATTTTTTAAAGTTGCATTATTTTAACTTAAAAAATAGAAAATTGATGAAATTTTTCTTACAAAATCTGTTCTAAAAATCAACAACTTTAAAAAAGTTCATGTATATTTTCTTCAATTTTTTTCGGAGATAAAACGAGGGATGCCTAAAAGTATGATGGATGTCTCATTTTCGTTGAACTCTGCGAATGTTAGAAAATTGCTATTTTATATATACCCGAAAGTATGTGATGTTGCCACCCCATTAGTTTCTTATTTGCGTAAGTTTGTTGGTCTACTGTTGCCCCATTGAAGCAAAGTATATTGGCTCTTTAATCTTACACCTTTTCAAGGGAAGACAAACCGCACTGCAGCCTTATAAACTTCATCAGCCACAATGTAATATTGACTCTCTTCTTTGACTTAAGAAGCACTTACCCTATAGTAAGCTCATTAGTTGTTCATTGTGGCATCAATACCATCGTTTCCACACATATACACACACGATAAACATTTTATTTTCCCTTAAGTGATTTGTACTTAACTTTAGGATCAGTACATGACCCTTCAACTGCGATTAAACAAAGCCTACCTTATGTATTGCGAAGTTAAATAATTGAAGCCATGTTTAAAGGGTCATCATGTCATTACGATTATCATATAATATGGAAATGGAAAACTGGTCAATGGAAAAATTAAATCGATTATGAATATTTAATTATTTAAACGAACTGAAATTTGGCTCCATTGCTTTATTTCAGTATATAAAAGTAAATAAAGCTACTTTAAATGAGCGGGAGTTTTTAAGAATGCTCTAGTAATTTGTATCATTTATTTCAAAAGAGGAGTGGAAAGTTTGATTTGATTTCAGGCAACATTCGTACACCATTTGGTGAGCATAATATCCTAATACTTGATAGATTATCCTACTACGGTCCATCGAATTCAAATACCACAATGTTTATTATTCAACAAATGGGAACCCTACAATATTCATAACTCAATCAATTAATTCGTTTAATCCCTCAGCTTTCCATCTATAGCACATCGAAACTACCGATTGTCCACAAACATTCCCCAATGCAATGTATGCCGCTTGATGCCGTTTGAAGGAATGATGCAAATCGGGCTTGCTTACTTTAGCATATCTGAACACAACGAACTAGTGATGATACAGAATTGCACAGACTTTTCTGCATTTTCTTTGGTCTCGGCTAGCTATACGAAATTGCCACATATTCTTACCAGCTGACATTTATTGCAGCTCAAAGTACATTTTTTAAACTTTCGTAATTTCTTTCCTAACAGTAGTACGAAATTTTATTTGAAGAACATTGAAGAACAGTAAAAACTCGACTTAAATTACAATTTTCTTTTCAAAATTTTCAGAGGTATTTAAGAAAATGATGCTTGAGCTCCACTGTAAATTCGAAGTTTGATGCTCCTTTCCTTGGAAAATTTTTGAGTCTTGGAGAAATCAATCGAAATTATTATGACTTCATTAGAAATCTATTGAAGCACATTAACTCAAAAAACAATAGTGTTTACAAATGGAAATGTGCATATTAACGGCGTATGCCTCCGATTCCAACACCGATTGATAAGCTTAGAACTGTCGAAGCTGCTCCGCCGAGTTGATGATTAGAAGTCTTTGAAGACATTGCATTCTAACGAGTGTAGATCCTTCCAATCTGACGATGCGTACTTGTACACCAAAGACGAGCGAGAAAGCGGCAAAAGCTAGGTACCCTTCGCTGGATGTTAAGAAAATGTGGAACATAATGAGACATAGTGAGCTGCAAGCTTATTCCTCTCTCTAATAAGTAAATAATTAGATACTCGGGTAAAGCCGTGTAATCTAGCTAGTATTTTCATTATGTAGATGGAGGCCATTTGTTTTCATTTGTTTTTTCTTTCATAATTTCTCCTTCATTTTCAGTTTTTTGTTAATTTATACTTCCCAAAATTTTATTTGTACCTCATAAGGAAGATATTTGAAATTCTTCTTCTGAAAATTACTTCTTTACACTCTTTTCTAATTAATTTGTGGGAAACCATCTCCTTTTTACGAGCGCAATAACTTCATTATAAATGCATTTTTTCCGTCTATACCGATTCTTACGTATCCTCGTGTGATCATAATTTTTCGCCACGTTGTATTGAGCTTTGAAATGGGGAGGGCAATAATTGGGCACTCATTGTACAGTAAAACTCAATGAGTAAGAAGGGAAGTTTTTATCATGAAGTTTTACATACTAGAATTACTATTATATTAATGTAATATCATTTGTATCGTTTTGAGAGAATGGTCCAGAAGTTGTTAAATGACAGACGATTTATTTTTGAAATTTAAGTGATGTGCATAAGCAATTAATAAAATTGCATGTTACAGCCAACGTTTCGAGACTACGTGTTGTTTCATTTTTAAAGCTAAAATAAACGCAACATATTATATAATCTTAGTAATAACATAACAAAATCCATAACTCATTTACCATCATATCAGATACCGTAGATTATTTGTGGGTTGGGTCGATGCTCCGTTGAAGTAGATACCTACAGGGAGAAATTCCTCTCTATCCGGCGGATCTCTTGTAAAACATGCACTGTACATGCGGGACTAATATACGAAGTAGTTAATGCGCCCGGACACAATAAACATTCTCTTGCCCACTGAAAATATAATGCATTTGAACCCTCCAGTTCTAAAACTGAAAAAATTGCAGAAGATTCAATTGGAGAGAAACGATTCAAATCTTCTCGCCTTCCTCTAGTTTCTGGAATTGCACATTTCAAATGTACGATTTTTAATATATTAAATAAGTTTTTTTCAGTGGTTTTTAGTCGATTGATGCAGCACCAGCACAGTACAATTCGAGTATTTGAAGATTTTTTCAATGCCTGTTGTTTATCTGTTTCTCAATCATCGCGAGAATCATAGATGTCCTTGACCCTGCAAAGAATGTGTCGATCGTCACAATGTTAATGAAGTTTGAAGATTAGTTTTCAGATTGGAAATCTTGTTTGTAGTTTATCAATTGGAAAATATGAGAGTCATAGCCTAGAAAGTAAGATCTTTCAGGTTATTTTATTACATTTTTAGTTATACGTTTTCTTCTCCAGGACACCCTAAATTCATTTGACGAGAAATTAGAATCTATCTCTATGCGGGAGATCATGGTGTTCGAGTCCCGAATGTTGTCGGATTTTTGAAAATAGCTAGAAAGGAAGAAAATAGCTAGGTCGAATTCAACTGAGTCTCGAGAATCATTTTAATGGCTTAGTATCGGTAATATTACGTGATTTCTCCAATAAATATCAGGCGAACTTTAACAAACTATTGAGGAAACGCTCGCGATCTTTCCTTTCTCATCTTATTCTCTTACACACACATATATACATGCACTACACTTCCCCACACGCCGTCATACCAGTCGCGAGCTTTCAGCTTGTACGGTTAGGTCAGTGCCCCATTGGCGGAGATTTATGGACAGGGAAATCAAAACAACGTGTACTTTACGGTCGTCACGGGATGTTACTGTTAGCGAGAAGCACCGCCAACTCCCAAATAATACGGATAATACTGCACTAACTGGACTAATGACCATAGTTGTAGTGCGCGCAACCAATCAATAAAAAGTTCAGCTTAATTAAGTCAGCAGTTAGATGTTACGAGGGTCCTCAGCACAAGCAAAAACAACAATTATATTTAATCATGTATTTGAATCTTCACGTTCATTTCCATATTCTGGTCGCCTGCGCGCTGTTGCAAAAGTCCGCCGTGCCAGGCAGCGGGTCAAGGCCAACCCTCCCCCGCCCCGCGCTTCGCCCAACCCGCGCAGCGGAGCGCAGGCGCGGGCGTGCGCGCGCGCGTTGGGAAACGTGCGTGCGTGCGTACCTGCCTGCGTGTGCGTGCGCGGCGTTCAAGAATATGCGCGAGTCACGCGACGCGACCCGCACAGGAGAGAAGGAGAGTGTAGGGCAGGGTGGTCATGTGGGCGAAGGGAAGTGGGAGCGGGGTGCGCACGCTGACGCCCGCAGCGCTGGTCACTGCCCTCGCGGGACGACCGCCCCGCGCTTCCCTGCACAGTTCCACGCCGCCATGTACCGCCCGCCCCTCCACGCCTCGCCCCG
>BOPP01000184.1:1865824-1893229 GCA_017312745.1 Gryllus bimaculatus
CCCCACCCGGCCACGCTCGCCCTCGCCCTCGCCCTCGCCCTCGCCCTCGCCCTCAGCACGCCACGCGCCGACCAGCCTCGCTCCCTCACCCCCGCGCCAGGCCCCACAGCAACAACCGTGCGCCCCGAGCGGAAATTGGGGAGCGCTGCAGAACGAAAATCCTTTTCCCTTCTTTCTTTCTTTATTTCTTATTCGCACACAAGGTCTTTCAAAAGCTTGCGTATAATTTAATAAATAGACAGCATTGGTTTTGGTACCATCACTAATTGTAAACTCATTAAACCAACACAAATTTTGGTAGTTTAAAAGTGTTGTTTAATTTGAAAGATTTTTATTTTAATTAAATTGTTTTTCTGGGCATCAATATTAATAATTTTAATTGAAACTAAGGTGGGAGCAATTTATCATTTAAAAATGTGAATTTTATTCTGAAAGGGATGACATTACGGCCTAAATTAAATTTTTGAGTTAAAGGAGAAAAATTCAATGGAGAGAGACATTTTTGAGACATTTTTAATATAACATTTTAATTATAATCTACTTGAAATTCTCTCTAAATGTGGTACATACCAAGGGGCTTCGAGTGTCCACCTAAGGCATTTAGTTTGTACAACTTGTAATTTTCTTATTGTTGTATCTGCAAATTTTTGCAGCCAAATTGGGCATGCATGAATTAAAAATGTTTAATTACAGATTTGAATAATAATATCTTATGTTCAATTTTAAGGAACATTTTCTATTCATAAATGGGTCAAGATTAATGATTTTTCCGTATGTACTATTTATTGTTGCCAAAATATGTTGTTTCCAGGTTAGTCTTTTATCAGAAAGAATGAATAAATATTTAACACGTTCATTATTCCATAAAATGAGGTTATAAATATTTATATGTTGCGAAATCTTCTGGGAGTAAACATTTTTGCTTGACTTTTTGCTGAATTTAATTTTATTCTCTATTGATTAGTCAAAATTAAAACTTGTTCAATATCATTTTGTATTCTATTACGAGCTATTAATACATTTTCGTGTGATGTAAATTGCGCTGTATCATGAGCAAAAGTAGTTAATTTACTGTATCTAGTTTAGAAATACCGGAAATATAAATATGAAAAAGTGTAGAAGATAACATAAAAGGTTATCTGAGGTACACCACTTGTAATATTTCGCTGTGTTGATAAGGTATCGTTTATTTTAATAAAGAAAGATCTTTCTTAAATGAAGCCGTAAATCAATTTTTAGATATAATTAGGAACTTCCAATATTATTTGATTGTACATATGACCTGAACGCCAGACTCTTGTCATATAACTGGGCAATATCTAAAAACGATTACTACAGTATGCTTTTTGCTTTGCAAACCATCAGCAATATCTTCAGTTAACCTGAAAAGCTGACGAGTACACGAGTGGTTTAATCTAAAATTAACCCCAATTGCACGACACGCGCCGCCCAGCCCCGCACTCCACGCCACGCCCCGCAGCAACACGTCTGTGTGCCAGGAGGGGAAATTGGGGAAGGCTAAAAATGAAAATCCTAAACTCTAACAATACCGAGATACAAGAGATCCTGTGCTTTACGAAGTGTAAGACAGCTATCAGGCCCACCGGAAAATTTGTAATTTTATTGACGGCTTTGATAAATTATATCAAATTCGTATACTTTTAATGTACATATGCATTTACTTCATTGCCAGTCATTAATACTTTCTTTCTCTTTATGAGAATAATATCGATTTTCTCATTTTTCGACTAGTGTATTTCTTTTGTATATCATTCTAAAGAGAAAGATATGTCCTCTCCTCAGAGAACGAAGGGGCATCGAGTCCCTGTTCGAGTAGGGAAAAACAACACTTCCCGAGAAACACTGAACGTGAACCTCAGTTTTTCAGCACGAGTAATTCGTTATGTCATAGGGGCACCCACTCCCCGACAAATCCCATTAACCCACTTCCCCCCACTCTCAATCTCCAGTGAGTAGTCTAGACTTTATGTTTTTCTCAACAACCAAAATCGTAGTAACTCAATTACAACCTACACTTTTGATAAATTGCTTCATATTTTGATCAAAAAGCCCATAATGTGCAGCGGTGGCGGATTCGCGAAACTAGCTACATGCTATGTGGAATTCAACCGCTGTCTGGAGGAGAATTCCTGCGGACGGCTGCTCTGATCGGTAGTTTTCTGTGGTTTCTCCGATCAGCACTAGGTTAACGCCAGACCGGTACCCTAACAAATAGAGCAAGGATCGCGCACGACCCTTCATTCTTCTTTCTGGTCCTATTCTCACCTCTTTCCTTTATGCTTTTACACATACTTGTACATGCATTACTCTACCACATGTGCCGGGAGACTAGTTGTTAGCAGTTTGGGGTGGGGCCCCACGCCTGGTTTGGGTAAACTCGCAATCCGATCTGTAGGTCGTTGCTGAATCTCATCATCCCACCGAGGGGAGATCACCGCCATCTACTTCTGCCATACATGCACTACACTAACAGGACTAATGGCCTCAGTGGTTGATGAACCCAGAATTATTAAGTCAACCAATCTCTTAAGAGAAGTTTCGGCGTTTGATTCATAAACATATTTGGTCTATAAGAGGTGTCCGTCCCTCCATACGTACTTTATACGTTACTCACGATTTCGGTTTCCCTTTTTAGACAGTGACCTGTTTTGAATAGTTGCTCTACATTACTATTTTGTCATGCGCCCAGAAGTTGAAAGAAGACTATGCAGATTTCGGCCAAGTGAGCGCCATCTTCGATTTCGTTAGACACCCAGATACTCGCGGAATATCCAAAACTATCTATTTTAGTAATTTTCAATGCGCGCAGGATTTTAAAGAAAAATACTTAGTCTCCAGCCTTTTGAAAAGTGTGTATGGTTTCATATTTGGTTTTACTGAAAAATGCAAGTAATTAATTTTGCCGCCTACTCTCACGGTTACCGACTCAGTTCTCGTATTCCGTACGTTATCATTTAAAAGAAAAAAAAGCTGATATTATGTGGCAGCAAGGCTCGAAGAAAGAGGACTCTCAATTCTAATATTTGATATTCACGTGAAGCGTTCTGGAACAGCATTTTTTTTATATACTTGGTATACGAAGATCTGGTGTACTGTGCGTCCGTATTTTGTACTATGATGAGTAATTTTAGTATTCATGAACACGGTTTTTGTTAAATTATCAAATTTGTTGCATTGTCATTCCAGAGAGTTTTGTTTTGTTCTTGAGCATTGCGCACTCTGCATATTGGAAAACCATTTAGACTGTTTGTTGGGCAGAAATGTTTTTGCTACAGGTCAGTTGTCAATTAATGTGTTGTTAACATTTGTTTAGAAGTCTGTAACCCACGTTATGTACTGACATCCCGTTTTTCATTCACATGGTGACCTATTTTGAGAATTTGGTTTATCAATCAATATAACGTTGAGTTTTATGTAGAAATGACAATGCGGTAGTACAAAGAGCTGTACCAAATGTGGTTTGATTAAGAAATAACATTATGTGCAGGCCAGCTACAAAACATTGATTGTGTATCATGACCATTGTGTGATTTGTAGGTATTGTACTGACTTTTCGTTGTGTTGTTTCACATTAATATGATGTAAAACACTATTGTCTAGTAATATTGTACCAAAAAGTTGTTCTAAAATAATATGTTTTTGTTTTTTTATTCAAATGGCATATTGTCATAATATTGCAATTTACAGACATCATGTTCGTCTTGTACCAAAACTGTCCATCGTATTGTTCAACGAGGGTATATTAAAACGAGAATGAACTCGTGAATTTCATGTTGAAAAATGTATTTCTTTTTATTCGTGCGGCAGGGTAAAAATGGAAATGATCCTCCTCATTAAACACTCCAAAACCGGCAAAATATTATATCCGCTTCTTTATTCTTTTTTAAATAAGTGATATGAAGTCATCTGGCGGCTCAGAGAGAAATCGTTCACCTTTCACCACGAAATGAAACGATTTCTGTTGAATCCAGAACAATCATATGTGAAATTTGTTCCAACAAAACCAGGTTTGGCTGCTTCAGAAGGGCCAGTCCAAGCCCTGCGAAGTGTCCTAAACCCTACCCCAATCCTAATGCCTTCCCAATTCTGGTCGCTGGGTAGTGATGCAGAAGCGCGTTGTAGGAAGCGCGTACGCTGAGATGCTACCTGGCGGTCCTTCTGAAAACTAACTTAGACGAGACATGACGATTATGGTTAATGGAGGATTACTCCCAGCGCAAAGTGCTCAACGCTCCACAAGAGGCTTGGAGACGCTTTGGGGCTATGTAGACGCAACATATTAAACAATTTTAAAAGTGTTTTCTTCTCTCGATTCCGAAATTGTGCTGGAGTGTCGCGTTTTTATGTTCGCGCACTCGGCAGTCACGCAGTCGCTCAATAAGAACAGCAAGAACCGCGATCTCTCCGCGGAGCAGAATGTGAGCAAGTTGAATTTTAGAATATGAATGGTTTTGTTTGCATGTGTGGCTTTCCAAAAGAGCAATCTCTTCTAATCCCCAACAGAAAATGTAACGTTTCATTCGCTCAATTTGAGGAAATGGGAGCGGAGTAGGGTTTTGTTTTGCCCGAATTTCGGTCCCGCTCGTTAAAACCGTTTGAGAGGGTGGTCGCGAGTTTCCCAAACATCAGAATTTCGTCGTAATTTGATTCTGAGAAAGCTATACGCTACGAGCGTGGTGACGACTGCTCCGAGAAGGTACATTCTCACAACCGCGTCCGAATCCTTTTTAAATTTTCCTGGAATCTGCAGCCTAACAGAGAGAAGGGATGTTTTTTTCCTGGAACATGGATAAGTGGCGACAAAACGGGCTGTAGAGTGGGTGGGGGCGGAGGCTGTGAAAGGAGGCTTTTCCGGCACTTGCGTATCCCGCGGCATGAATCAAAGTACCAAGTTCTGCTTCAGTTCTGATGAATTTCTTTTTTCGCATTTTCCGGAATTCATGTTTTTGGCACTTGCGCTCTTTAGCACCGCCTTTCTATGCAAACAGAGTTTTGGATGTTTGAGCACGAGCGTTTGGAGATGTTGCTTTACGACTGTCTTAGACACTTGAATCACTTGAAAATGGAGTTTTACTGCAAAAGGAGTATACATTTACTGGATACAAATTTACTGAGTCCAAATCACTTGCATTAAGCGGAGATATACGTGTTTACTTTCGTTTTTGCTCAGAAACTATCAAGAAAATGGAAGAAAATGGAAGAATCAGATTTCAGGATGCACCATGAGCCTCGCCATGCAGCCGCTCCCGATAGTATCTCTGTGGGCAGCCTGCACTCGAGCACCTCTCCTAGGCTTAGGGCACAAGAGACGATGCTCCTACGGCTCTATGCGATGTTGCAAAGCCCAGCACGGCACGGTCGCTTAAGGCAGTCTTAATTCAGACAGAGGGTCCGGCGTAACGCCCCTATCTCCGATCCCCACCTCAAACCTACCGACCATAGAAAATAAATCATCAACAATGCTCATAGTGTGCAACATACTTGCCAAGTTTGCAGCTGATCGCTCGGGTCCTTCTGTGTTTAGCAGGACCCAAAATAGTCAGATTGCGAGGACGCTTCCAGTTATTGAAAGCGGATATAAATAGAAAATACTGTAAATTAATTCGTAATGAAAATTTTTCGTAAATAGAATACACAAAATGTTATTTATGACGAATTGCCATTACGAGTTCATAAATATTTGAAAAATCAGTTTGAGAATTCAGAAGAGGAGAACTTTTAATGTTTTGATCACTTCTGTAGCCTGATTTTACTTTCATCAAAGTCGTTTGCCAATGCAAGTGGATCACAATATACATATAACGCCGACAGCCGGATTGGGAGTGTATGATTCTATCATTCGTGGATGACTCATTTTATCATTGTGTCTATTAGCCATTGACATTATAAAGGGTTTCAGCGGAAGTTACAAGGCTGTAGCTTTAAACGTGTGATATCAAATGAGTCGTAATAAAAAGTTTATTTTTCAGCAGTGGTGATATCTTACGAAACTTTAATACAAGTGTGTTGGTTGATGAAGGCCCAACAGCAAAATAAAATGTGAAAATTGTCGTACATGTGTATCGTTCTTGTCGCGGCTCCGAGCCAAACGTTAACGTCATTATTCGAGGTATAATGAACCCCATCTCAAGACTGCCTTGATCTTAGTGCCTCTCATTGTCGATGTCTGATGTCTGTCCGTCATTATACCTCTAGGAAAATCCCATTTGCGCTCGTTCTCGCCTCTGCATTACAGTTTATATTGCGCGGGAGAACTGAACAAAACCCAAGCGAGAAAGGTGGTCTTCACCGGTTTTTTTCTGTGGTCTTACCAGATTTCAACTGTGTATTTACGACTGTGCTGTGTTTGACCAGCATACCCTGTCGGATGTTTTTTTTCATGATTTTCACAAACACACAAGTGGTTTAACGATCAAAAACATGCTGTCATGCTGCAATGATTATATAATAACTCTTGGTGTAATAGATATTCTTTAGAATTATGTTAAGATCGTAGCCAGTAGTGCGAGTAATTGCTGCTAGGTTTAAACAATGTAATGCATATCAAAGAAAACCGAAAATCAATTTGATACCTTGGTATGAAAATAATTCATGATTAACAAATCATGAGCAATTGCTTTTAATATATTCCATTTCTAAGTGATTATTGTTTCACTGTTAGTGCAAAAAAGCTTTATCAACAAGCTATTGATCTGGTTTCAATTTCACTACATGTAATAAACAAATCCTGAAAAATTAACGTCAGGTGGGTTTGTTAAATAATACATCTAATATCTTTGGATTTGTGATCTCTCTGCTTTGAGGAGGGAACAATAATTGACTCTACTTCAGTCAACCTTACGGATGATATTATAATATTTCATTTTCTTTCTCTTAAGGAGAGAAATACATAATGTTGTTTTAGTGTTTTAAAAACTATTCAATACGTTATATAAAAATAGTATAAATTGAAGGAATTTCCACTATCATTTCAGCTTGTCGTGTCTGTTTTATGAGATAATGCTATGTAATTTTCAAGTCAGTTATGAATCGGAAGAATCAATCTGAACAATGACAAATCTTTCTTTTATGAGGTTATCTTGAACATGCAAACTGAATGTGCTCTTAATTGAGTTGTTAACAATTCATAGAAATTTTGAACTTTTTTTTTTAGTATTTACCTGCGTTGAACCTGACACAGTGAGTTTGGATGTTTCTCTATGAGAAAAAATGATGACAGGAAATACATTAAAACAGACAATTTTATGTTTACAAATTTGAAAAGACCTGGAAAGGGCGGAAGAGAGAGAGATAGACAAACAGAGAGACAAAGAGAAAGAGGGACAAACAGAAAGAGAAGCAAAGAGAAAGAGAGACAAAGTGAAAGAGAGACAAAAAGATAGAGAGAGAAAGAGACCTCCTCTAAAGGACAATCAGTAGCTTCGTCATCTGATCAATACATTATTTGTATGTAAAATTCCCTTTAGTTTTCGTCATGTTTAGCTGCCCTAGAGCGGCTCAACGCTCTCTCTGCTGGAACTGCAAGAATAAACAACAGCCGGAGGTAAGGAAGTGCGGATGTGGTAATGACTATCAAAAGAGCAAAAATGTCTATCGGTTTTGAGTTTTAGCGTTCTGTTGCATTAGAACTTGCTTTTTTACTAACAGTTACAAGAAGATGTATTAAAAATGATACACCATTTTCTGTCACATTTAGTTTTTACGTTATAATGAATTCAGAATTCATTCCCGTTGAAGTTCGCTTTTTCCAAACCAAGTTCTGCTCCTGTGACGATAATCGAAAACAGAATATATTTTTTATTACGAAAACAACCCTCTCTTTTTTGCATCGCAATCTTCCACGTCCGCATGCAATAAAATATGGGATCAGACAGAAGAGTCCTGACCTGCTTCAGAGGCGATGCGTCGTTATTTTTCTCTGGCAGTCGCATGCGTGCAGGTCGTTTGTTTAACTCCCGCTGCCGACAAGAGAGGGCGGATCGAGTGGCTGAAATTTACCATCGTCCCGTTCGGTGGAAGGAGATAGAATCACCAGCAGCCGCCGACACGCTCGAGTGTTTACTGCTCGAGATATTCACGGCATGCAAATACAGGCTCGTAGGGTAGAGTATCCTATAAAACTGGATTCGAAAAGTTCAAAAAATGTACTGCAAAGCGCGTCTCAGAAACTGAGTTTTGAGCGTGTAGTTTTCAACAAAAACAAGACATTTGGAATTATGAACCCTTTGCAGCATTTGGACTTTTAAATATTTCCTTTTATCGCAATAATTCATTTTAATACTATCAGGTTTTGGTATAGCGTTTACGTATATGAGGTTTTCACTTTTTTTACAAAATAAGTTTTCTTTTTACTGATATAGCAGATATTTTATTTCAGTAAAGCGTCATTTAATGATAAAAACTATTTTATTAAACGAACTATAATATTAAAATTTTGCCGTTCTCGTTATCTTGTGCCTCAGTTCTGGGAGACCCAGTTGTAAGTTAAATGCTAAATTAGTTTTCCCTTTTTCTAGTTGAAAAATAAGTGTGTAAGAGTCGCAATTACAATATAATGTAGATTATTTTTATTTCATTTGACTATAGCGAATAATGAATAAAATAAGTATTGCCATAGGCATTTTGAAACTCAAATGAGTAAGTAAATGTATGTAAATAATGTATGTAAATAGCACTATATGATAATTTGTAGTACTTATCGATAAAGATTTCTATAATTGGTGTTTATGTGGCGTCTTATGAACTAACGTCTTAAAACTCATGTATGCAATAGAATATGTTTATTAAACGTACAAAAAATAATGGTCTTCACATTTTATTCCAATGGTAACGATGCACAAGAAACAATGCGCAAACAACGATAATGAAAAAATGTTTTCTATAAAATGAGTGCAATTTGCGTGTAACCCAATTTTTAATTCTTACACTCACTGATACGGAAAGAGTCGTAAATACGATGATTTTATACATACATACATACATACATACATACACGTGAATAGATGCAATGAATACGATGCCATCAAGTGGTCAACTACATTTACAGAACCAGTTCATCCAAATGTAGCAGCAGCAAGGCGAATATAACTGCATCTGTCTAGCATTTGTAAGTCCTTACAGTCAGAACTCGCGTAATTTAAACAGGTGAAGCTCGCCTCCCCGAACACTTTCCTGGCCCGCTCCGGCGCCCACGCGCAGGTTGTCAACAGTGTTTTGAAAAGGCTGCGCTGCAGGCGGCGGCGGCGGCGGCAGGTCATTAGCAACGAGCACCTGCCGCTTCTTTTTCTCTTTAACAGTTCGCTCTGCGCGGCGCGAAAAGTTAGCTGGAAACAGTAGCAACACAACTTCCCCGATTCGAAACCTACGTGTGAGTTGGGATTGCGGATGTTTTCGGTCTGAGGGAGATTTCGGAGAATGCAAGGTAATCGGAATAAGCTCCGCAATGCCGAGCTTACACCTCGGAATTAAGAGATGACTGAATTTATTTCGACTTCGTCAGACTGTATTTGGTCTTTTATATTTTAAAGGCATAAAATTATTTTAATATAACTGTTTTATATCAATTTATTAATATTTGATTCATAATTACATTAGCAAAGTTTTGCAAAATAACTATTATCATCTTCAGGATTAAATGTCAAAATAAATAAATATAATATTTTAAATGATGGTCAGATTTAAACAGAAGAATTACATAATACCAATGTACACGAGTCGCTATACGGAAAGCACCTTGATAAAAAACCTTTTGAATGTTTCAGTACAGTAACAAATGAGGGTATGTCGCTGAAATAATTTTAACACTGAATTTAATTATAAAATAAGATTATAGTAGGGTACCCGTGCGAGAACTCTGGCTTGTTATACCCCTCTCTCTCTTCCCTATGATGGCATTTTCATATTAAGGTGGAACGTTGTAAATGAAACGAGACTATTTGTTTAAAAAATGGGTAAAGTTAACTTCCAATGTTTTTCTTAAAGGATATTAAATACAAGTAAAAACAACGTAATTGACAATTGAAACACATTTTTCATAAAGGTTTATTCAGTTATGGAAAATGTAGGCCGCGGGATTTTTTCTGAATGAATTAAGACATTAAAATATAGTTTGCCGACGGAATAGTTTTATTATGTTCTCAGTTCTGGTGATAAATTATAAAAATATATAAACAACAAAACTGTAAATATACAAATGGCATTGACAACGGTTCATTCACGGTTACCTACCATACACGGTTATATACAATGGTTTATTCAGTATTGTAGACAGATGTTCCTGTATCAATTCACAACAGTAAAAATATTTACCCTAATTACACAATCTTCCCTGACAGTTTGCTTTTCGCTTTTCTTGATGGTCACAAAACTATTACGTCGTCTGGATAGTCGAAATCGTTAAGGCAGTAGTGCCGTAGCAATTTTGGACTGAAGATCGCGGGTTTAACTCCCGCCTCGGGCATGGTTGTTCGCCTCATACCCACCATCATACTGTTAACCATATCGTCATTCTATAATAGTCGCTAATAACCTACTTGTTAATGCGACATTAAATTAAAAACAAAACAACAAACTATTAGATAACTTTTTAATATTGAGAACGGTATGTAAAGTTGTCTGTGCTAAAATAGAGGATTGGGCGAGCATAACCGAACAGAGAGATACACCCATGCAACTCAGTCGCATAGAATATCAAGTAATTGGTTTAATTTCACTCACCCAGCCGCAGATTCTGCACGTCTCTGAAAGGATGAGATATAACCTAGTATCCCCGAGACAGCAAAAATATAATAGAATTATAAGATTATCTTATATTGTACATTACTGTATGATGAATGTTTCGGCGAATCCTTTGCCCTCAAACTGTAAGATTTGAACGCCGTAGAATGCTTCACTTAGGAATTAAATAACTACTTTCAACAAAGCAAACCCCATGGTGGCGGGCTGCATTTGACACGAATATTTGGATGAAGTTTTTGCTACATCTTACATATTTTGTATAGTTAACGTGCAATTCGTCAAGTGTCCGTGATTTCTTTAGAGACCTCATTTATTAATATTGTTGGTGAGTAAGAGCGGTAAACCGAATATGGCGGAGGGGATATGAAGCAGCAGAATGAATTATCAGGTGTGACTTTTTTTCATATCAATTCCGTCATCCTGCTGCAATTATTTTTTTCTTACCTGAACAAAGGACCACTAACAGAGGAAACAAACGAGACTCGTATGGATGAACGCTAATTATTTAGGGGGTGTCACCATCACTCAGGAATAAATTAAAGTATTGAGTTTAATACATATAATTCAATCGTAAAATAAACATTACAAGGGGTTGGTGAGCAAATCATGGTGTGAATCACTGAATCAGTAATGCAAAAGGACATGAAGTGTCCTTGTAGCGCATAATTGTGAATCAACTAATAACCTTTGCTAGCATACAAGGAATTGCAGATCGTAGTATTCGTTGATTGTTAGTATGTGCCTGTGGAAAGTAGTCATAGAACACATATACAATACGGGTGAATTGCTCTATCTTCTGAGATCTCAGACGCTGTCCGGTTGCGTCCAGACGATTACGTGGTAGAGGAACACACACACAGATGCACGCACATCCAGTAGTGCAGTTGGTACAAGTGCCGTCAGCAGTCACATGCTCGAAAAAATAATTTTGCCAGTGTTGTCGTGATTGGCAATCTAACGTAAGGAGTTAATGTACATATAGCTGAACTGGAAGAAACACACAAATAATAGAATGTACTGTGCAACACGCAATCACCAGTTATGACCTGGAGCAAATGCAGTTAATGTACTTTGTGTAAGTTGCAGTTATGTATGTAAATTGTGCAGTTAATGTATGATACGCTTAGAACATATTAAACAGAACACTACCTTGTACAGGTGTTTGGCGTGAATAAACATGTTGCAAATTAACGGAACTGTGAGGCAAGGGTCACTAGTCCCGCCTTGACGACGCTGTGGTGACAACTGAACTGAGGCGACTGGCGACGGCACGTCGCCACGTACTGCCTTGGCGCCCTTTTCGGCACTTACGCGAATAGGAAAGCGTCTTACATATAAATTGTAAAATAGGAACTAAAGGAATCGTCATTAATTAATGAAATGGATTATGAGATTGTGGAGCAATTTAGATTGTAGAAATTATGATGCTGTTTTCATATTTAACTACGTTAACGCAATTGTGTTGCGTAGTACATTGGAAGCGGCGGCGCGTCTGTGGGAAGAACCAGCAGAAATGGAGGTAGGAACGGTTTCTCGGAATTACCCAGACCCGTTCTCAACGCTTTCAGGTGCAAAAAGTTCAGCATGTTTTATAAAAATAACTCCTACGAAAATCTGGCTGCATTGATGGGCATGTGTTAAGGTGAATAATTAAGCTTATAAAATAAATAGATTGCGAGCTCAAACAGAATATATACTACTGAATTGCTATGGGAAAGGATATTTATTTGTTGGAGTTTAGAAATCAACAGGGCCAAATTAAGTGGTTATCTTTTTAGTGCATGAAAACGATTATGATTATGAGAGTAACTATGAAGAAAGAGTGGGATTAGAGGTAGGAGAAACGACAAAAACTCAAGATACCCTACAGAGATCGTTTTGACCACCACGAAGTTCATGGATTGGTCGAGGAGCGAACCTGGGACCTAGCGAGATATACGTATGTGTTATCCGTAATGTCGTTGCCTTGCTAGAAAACGCGAAATAATCAACTCTGCAAGCTCTCGGAGGCTTCGTAGAAGACGCTCTCTAAGTCAGGGACCCGAGGGTATCGCTCAGAACACCCATGAGCACATGGCTTGCCATCGGTACCAATACTTAGAGGGGTATATTCGTGGCAGTCGCTAGGAAAACACTAGACCATTCATTGCATTTCTGTATTAACAATAGTGGCTTGTAAACGTAAACGGAGCATGTAAATATTTATTTATTGCAAGTTTCATAAGTTGGCTATATCTAGTAGACTTCGGCGCCCGTGTTTCTTTCCATCTGCGTCCCCACTTTTGTTCTATCTGGGTTGAATATGAATCCACATTGTGTACAATAAAAGATAATTATCGTCAAATAGTATGTGGTTGTGTGTGAAACAACATATTAAGTGAGAGTGTTTTTATCTCGAACCACAAGAGAAACAGTGGGGGCAAGATTATGATTGGTGCAACATAACTCTGAGACCCATAACTGATACTCCGGTTGCGAGGAATTTCGCGGCAGTTTTTTTTGTCAATTGTTCCCTAGAACGACCGATGAGGTACGTTACATTTCTTACCATGTGATTTCTAAACAAATTTTCTACTTATTGAATAAAAGAAAAAGGTACTTACCCCATATATCTTCTTCAATCATGTAAAAAAAACCTATACGTGCGAAAGCTTTTTCATAAGAACCTGTACTAATATAAAATTATTTCACTAAAAAATTAGGCCGGTAAGGGCCAATTATTTTCTTACCATCTTGAAGAATAAAGATCTTGCTTACTTTTAAAGTTTGTTTTGGGGCTACTTCCCCGTAGTCAATCTAACGATCATCCTATCTTACAGCTTAGTTTTGGAGGACCAGGTTCGCTGTGGAGGAGGAGACGGACTGTCCGAGGTGAAAAGGGGAAGGAATTAGCACAGCGATATCCTAGGGCTTTTCGAACCCCAATTCCCTGAATCCAGCTTGCTGGGAAAACCACTTCTAGAATTAGGGGGAGGCCAATATATGATTATGAGATTAGGCGATTTATTCAGTCCCGAGTATGAAAGTCAGGAAGACAGAAAGGGAAAGGAAGAATTAAGATTTGTGGTTCTTTGTTGGAGGGGTTGCTTACACAGGCGCCTGAAATCTAACGGAAGAAATCACGTACATGACTAATCACAGTAGTCTTCCCCTAGGGTTTTATCTAGACAACGTCATCACACGACCTGGCTAGTTACTTGGTGATGAAATCATGCCACCTTCGAAGACCGAGGAAATGTCTCGCAGACTGCAAAGATTTGTACGAACTCGTTAAGGATGCATTAAATCGCAATAATGGAATCTACTGCAAAAGTTAGTTAAGTCTACTTCCAAGTACAGTCGAACCTCAATATCTTGAAGCGTCTCCCGAGTGAAATATTTCTTCAACTTTTCAAAATTCGAGATATTCAAATAACAATTTTTTTAAATGCACTGTTTTAAATAGGTACGATTAAATAGCATCGTTAAATCATAAAATTCAAGTTCATTAGTTATATAATAAATACAAAATATTATGAAACGTCATCAACATAATAAATGATTTTTAAAATAAATTTATTAAAATCAGCCTTATCTTGTGATGCTGAGGTTTTGAATTTGCTGAGGCTAAAAAGTCAATATTCTTTCTGTTTCTTTTTTGACATTAGTCTTTGTTCCACAAAATTTTCTCTAAATTCACTACCCTAAAATTTCCTTACTAAATGAAATCTGACGTTAAACACCCGCCAAAAAGTGACTAATCCCTTCAGACAGAAGATTCAAACCTCTTTTTCTACTACCATCATCGAATCTAGATTTTTTTGTTTGTAGGATGGTCTGATAGGTCAGTTATGCATTTACTTTTCTAGCTTGAAAAGACTTAATTCCTAATTCATGAGTATATTATTCTACCTTTTCCTTAATTAATGAACCCTGAATTCAAATGTTGTCACCAGCACTATTCATCCACTGGAACAATGCTTCTTCCAGCTGCAGGTAACTTCAATCATTCATTGTTTTCTTTTCACGTGCAAAACGTGATTCCACTACTGCGAGACTAATATCCTTTTTTGTCTTCTAAAATATTTAAAAGCGTTCTTGCAACAATACCAAATTCATCTGCAATAGAGTTTTTTTCATTCTCAATTCTTTTTCCAATTCACAATTTATTTTAAGTTTTTTCATTTAAAGTTGATTTGAGCACAGTTTTTTTCCGTCTCCGTGATACGTTGCCCTAGTTTTTGACAAAGATATTGCTTCCCGAAGAGCTAGCACAAGATTGTGCAGCTGAGAAGAAGAAAAATAATATTTCAACAAAACAGTGATATATAACGAATTACTTTACATTTGTATTGTATATTGTTTTAAAAAACTTAATATGCTTCTAACAAATAATGTACTTCAGCTTACGGGTGACCCCATCTCGACTAGGCTTTTGTCCAGTTTTCCTGATACATTGAGCAAATGCTGATATTACCCCTTGTTTTGCTTCTGGACGTAAATGTAGCTTCTCTATGCGCACGTTTTGTTGAACTCTCCTTTTGCTTGTAACGGTAAGGGTAGAGGTAAGGGCGAGTTACTATTTTGTTAGAAATGCAGAAAAATCGTACCTACAATTCGTTTACCGTTGCAAATAATTTTTCTTTTACTTGGGAATGAAAATATCCAGTTTTCAAATGTCGCTAGTCTTGGGCTTCTTAAAATTTTATTTTAATTTATTTTTTTATCTTTAACTTTTACTCATTTCTCAACAATTTATAATTCAAATGATGGAAAGGGATTCTGAAACTCAATAATACGTGTGCAGATAATCTTCTCCCCCACACGTCACATACAGTTTTTACTGGTTTTTGACCAAATAAATCTAATGTCATGAATTGAAAACAATACAAAATTCACTTGTCCAGGCATTCGGAGCAGACGGAAGAGCGCAGATTGAAGCTGTGTTCCGACTGAAATGTCTCGGGGGGTAAGAATTTCGAGTCGTCAAAAGAAATTCCGTCAGTTTCTTCGAGTTAAAAGTTTGATTTTCATTCAAAGGGAAGAAGATATTTTTCTAGTTATTGAGTAATTCGTGGAATCAAATTTCGGGTTAACGAGACAGTCTTACATGTAAAATACCTATAACGTTACCTGGAATGAAAAATTGCTTTGACATATTAAAAATTCAAACGTTCGAGTTATTACGTGTAATTACGTGCGTGTAAAAAGCAAGCACACACCATCCACTTTTCGAAAAGTGTTGAAATACTATTACAATTGTCACTGTAACTGTGGTGTTTTATTCTAAAAACCACATTAGGACGGGTTCCTTTATGAACACAAATTTTATGGAGTGTATCTTTATGTAGTAATATCAAAGTGTATCTTTGAATAACATTATGAGGTGCCAAAAACTATAATGAAAAAAATTTTGAGAAATAAATGAGTATTCCATATAAAATCTATCAATGAAAATATTTTGAATCATCACGACAAAGTTATATGAGCATAGAGCAAATTAATAAAAGATATCTTTCAGAATATTATATTAGGCCTGACAAAAAACAAATTTACAAAACAGAAATTTCTAAGATACAAATAAAATTTCATTTTCAAGAGCATAATATAAAAAGGTTGGATTTTCCTTTTGGTGAGCTAATTGTTTTTTTTCTCTTTATTAAGAGACGTCCTCTTTCCTCAAGAATTTCTTTGAGAAGCGATCTGAATTAAGTAAATTTTAACAAGTCAACAGTATCTCGTAATATTAGGAGGTTAAATTACAAACAAGTTGAATATACGTGCACACAAAAAATAACAGAAGACTTGCTGCAAAGGGTTAGGGATGGAAAGAGTAATTATTCCAGAAATTAATCTTGTAAACTTGCAATTTAGTGAGATCCAGCACTCCTTTGTGAGATAAGCTTATAGAAAAGCTGTTTCAACCTCATAATCTGCTAAAGTAGTATTCCAAAAATTCCAAATTGACTTGAGTTCAGTTCTTGAGTATCATGTATTTATCAAATCGAAATTTTGTTGAAATAAATAATTCAAAGACGTTTTATTCAATCTTTGTTGCAATTTTTAAAACATTGAAATGAATTATTTATTTAATTTACGTTATTTTCAGTTTAATTCACTTAAAAATAAAGTTATGTAGTTTAGATTATTTCATTATGCTACAGGCACATGTAACAAAATTCATAATTTCAAACAAAATGTACAGCATTGATTTACTTCAAATGTTGAAGAAGAGTGCATCTACCTACATAAATATATCTCGTGGTTTTAGATTTCGTCCATCTACGAGTGTATACTATACAATCTTGTAACTATCTATTGACAAAATATAAATATTTTAAGCGATTTATTTTCTTTAAATGTATATTCAGAATCTGAGTAGATATATCTTACCCTCTCTTGATCTGGTATTTTATGGTAATAAGACAAACTAGAACTAAATGTTTAAAGTCTGTTTTTTTAGTTCTGTCGCTCAATGGCGTGCTTCACAAACAACGTTCGAACTACATACACCAAACTGATATTTTCGAAAATTATGATATAGACAACTATGTGTACATTTGTTCTACATCTACTATGTTACATCTTGTACTATGTTACGTATTGTATTATGTTTACATCTTTTCTTCACGTTCTTACTTACTGAAAGAAATTGCAAAGCACAACTTCTGTACATTTTCCAGCAATGTGAAGGAAGAAAGAAAAGGTTGTTTATCACGATGGACGTCTATTGAATTTCTCTTCTTCATAACACGTGAACAAAATAAGAAATACGGCCAGTAGAAGAACAACCGGTCAATTTTGAGGTGAGACTGAGAATTGTATCATGCGCACCTAACTAAATTGCTAAAAATCGATAAGGGAAAAGCTGATTAAGTTAATAGCAGAAGAGACTTACTCATATTAGTTGTGTCTAAAACATTCATTACTCTTTAATTTCGTGTGTCATCTTCTGTTTCCTTTAGTATTTGTTCTACTGGAGTTTAGATCTGACTTCCAATCTCACAGAAGTGCTCTTTCTAGAACCTGGAGAAGTGTTCTTAACGGGTTCGGAAGCTCAGACCAATAATATGTGCTGTGGCTGGGAATGGGGACAGGACGAGGAAGAAAATATTGTCAGTAGACCTTTGTCTGTTTTTAAAGCAGTTTTCTGGAACCATCCCGCAAATGTTGGGAGAAACCAAGTCCTAGAATATTTATTTTGAAAGACCGGCTCAGTGTAGTTCAGTATTGTCGCTGTCTCAACAGAAATTCTGTTCAGAGAGTTCTGGGGTTCGACTGTGGAGGATTTTCGGTACTCGTTAAAGTGCGTGGTAGAATTCGCCCACTTCTGGAGGAGAATTCTACAGATCATCTGCTCTGATCGGACGTTTTTTTTCCCTGGTTCTTCGTGCAATACCAGGTGAATGGTGAAGTAGTACCTCAAACGGGGCACGGACCGTGCACAATCTTTTGTTCGTCTTCCTTGTTTTATAATTTACCTTAATCACACAGGCACAAGAACACAATTACACGTAATAGGTAGTGGTGTAGTGTTACACTACCACACAAGTAGAAGGACTTGTCTGGAGCTTAGAGTTTACCCTGGCTGAGGCATTGCTCCATCTGGGGAAATATCAGGAGGGGAAAACCCCTGCAGACAGACGTGAAGGTCGGTGCCGATCTCACCTTCCAGCGGAGGAGGAACCCCACCAACTCCAGACATAAAAACGTTCACTACACTAACGGGACTAATGAGCGTAACAGTTGGTGTGACCGAAAGTACCCATGAATCATTCAGAAAGTGTCATCGTTGGTCCCAGGTAGATCTCAATAGCTCTCAACTGGCATTAAAACTGCCAGAAACAACAAAATCGATCAATATTAGTACTCAAAGCTACATCTCCTACTACTACCAACCGGGAGAGGTGGCCTCAGGGCATCAAATGATGTCTGTGCAGTGCCTTTGACCGGGAAGTTCTAAGTTCGCGTCCTGATATTGGCAGGAATTTGGTTACTATCTTGTCATATAGGTGTTGTGGTAAGATATCTTTGGCATTTTAAAAATAATTAAAAATGTCATTGCCAACAATGTTTTTTAATTAAAAAACATTGTTGGCAATGACAACATCTTTAATTACTATCTTGTCGGCTATGTCGAATTCTTCCGCTGTCCGGAAGAGAACTCTATCGGCTGGCTGTTCTGATTGGTAGTTTTCCCTGGTTTTTCCAATCAACACCAGGTGAATGCCGGAACAGTACCCTAACAAACAGGCCATTTCCTTCCTCTTCCTTGACCTATCCTTACCTTACTAATTTACAGTAACATGCACTGCACTATCACACATGCCGCGAGGACAGTCAGGAGCTTAGAGGTTGTCCCGCCGGAGCGGTGCGCCGCTGGTGGAAGACACCTTGTTGGGGTAAACCTGCTAGCCAACGATAGGTCGGCGCCGGATCTCGCCATACAGCGAGGAAACGATCACCGCCACCGCCCGAGAAAAACGTGCATTTCACTAACGGAACTAATGACCTTAGTAGTTGCCACGCTCGTATCACTTAGAATCAATCAAGCCGACCCCCGAAGCCTCCGGGTGGGGAGTCAAACAACCACTTACAAACGCACGATAGGTCGGCTCCCGGATCTCGCCTACGACATTACAGGCCCGAGGGAACGATTCACCGCCGCCCCGCCCGAGAAAAAACGTGCATTTTCACTAACGGAACTCAAGACCTTAGTAGTCTGCCAGCGCTCGTATCACTTAGAGATCATCAGCCGAAACCCCCGCAAGCCTCCGGTGGGGATGTGCAACCAACCACTACAACGCCCGAAGGTCGGCTCCGGATCCGCCACCCCCCCTACAGGCGAGGGAACGATTCCACCGCCACCCGCCCGAAGAAAAAACGTGGCATTTATCTATAACGGAACTAATGACCTTAGTAGTTCACCCCGGACACGTTAAGAATCGATCAAGCCGACCCCCGAAGCCCTCCGATCCGGGGAGTGGGGCAACAACCGCCTACAAGCACCACTAGGTCGGCGCCGGATCTCGCCATACCAGATCGAGGAACGATCACCGCCCCGCCCGAGAAAAACAGTGCATTCACTAATCGGAAACTTAATGACCTTAGTAGTAGACCCGGAATCGTTTAGAATCGATCAAGCCGATCCCCCGAAGCCACCGACCGGGAGTGGCAACAACCGCTACAACGCACGATAGGTCGCCGCCGGATCGCGTCATCAAGCGAGGAACGATCACCGTCACCTCCCGAGAAAAACGTGCATTTCACTAACGGAACTAATAACCTTAGTAGATGACGTGCCTAAGAATCGGTCAAGCCGAAGCCTCCGGCGGGGAGTGGCAACAACCACTACTACGTACGCTCCTGACACTCGCGGAGCGTAAACCGCGTTGAGCTTCACAAAGGGCTCGTCGCCTTATCGACCGCTGGCTGGGGGAGGGGGGGGGGAGGGTCGGAGGCGCGGGCGGGAAAGGCGCGCAACGGAGGAAAAGTTGAAAACCCGAGGCGGCAGGTGGGGCCGCGTTGGCCGACAGCGGACGCGGGCGCGGGCGGGTCGATATTCAGGGCGAGGGACGACGTCACGCGGCGCGGCGCGAGCGCGGCCGCGTGTCGCAAAAGCACGCCGCCGGCACACGCGCACGCGGCCTCACGCGCACGCACGACGCAGGCACGCACGCTGTCAGTGCTGCGTCGTGGGCCGGCCGGTCGTAGCGGCACTGATCCTGATCCGCTTGGAGTGGTGTTCCGCAGGTGATCTTTAAATAACTCGAACATGTTTTTTGTTACTCGCAGAGGTCGAAGATAAAAGATTAATTCGACACTTATAATGCAATTTTTCTAACCCTGCCCCTGGCAGGTCTCAGCTGTTCACAGTTTTATCCAATCGGGAGCTTGATCGTTACCCTCACGTCACGATCGTGACGTTCAAGCTCCCGATTTGATGAAATCGTCAATAGCTGATACCTGTCAGGGGCAGAGTTGAAAAAATCGCGGTATACCTACGAGAGATACTAGGCCATATTCAGCAGCTGTCTGGGGAATAATTTGGCGTGCGTTATCGTGATAGTTTCTTCGATCGATACCATGCGAATGCCGAGCAGTATCTTAACAAACGGGTCACGGAGCCTGCGCAATCTTGTCTTTCTTCGATCTTGTTTCTTCCTCATTCCGTCCACACTCCCTGTACATGCCCCCCACGACCTGACACGTTGGGAGAGATGTCGGGAGCTTGGGGCATGATCCGCTTGGGGTGGTGATCCGCAGGAGGAGATCTTGAAGGACTCAAGAATATTTTTTGTTAATCGCAACTGTCGAAGATAAGAGCTTCACCGTCGACTTGTAAAAGTGGAGGCGAAGCAAAGCAAATTGGCCGTATCAAATACACAATTTTTTCTACGCTTAGCCCAACTATCTCTACTCGCATGTTTTGCATGATTATAACGCAGTGCATTCCGCACGTGATCCACGTATCAAGCCGTTTTAGCTATTTGTCAAAAAAAACAAACAAAAAAACTCGCGTGTACTCGGGGCCCAATTAGTCGCGGAAGTCCCCGCCAAGAGACGCTTGGAAGAATGTGAAATTTCGCAACTTCCAACAGGAGATGCAATAAACTAAGTGCTGACAACCATGCGAGGAGTAGGGTAGATGTATGTAAAGTGTGCCCATGACCGCACGCATCCTCGTGCACGCCCGCGACACGTCACCTCGTACGATTAAAGCGCAGGGCACGGCGTCTTCGCCTCTCTGCGAGGCGTTGACCGACCAACCCGAGGAGTGTGTGGGCCGAAGCGTAAGACGCGGAAGTCGCCGCCAAGAGACAGGGTGAAAGATGTGGGGATCGTGAAGCCGATAAGCCCCCTACAGAGTTCACAATGCTATGAAGAAAAGGACAGCCGAGCGCAGGCAGGCGACACTCGGAAAACGAGCACACGGTTGCACGCACGCGGTAAGAAATACGATGGTCTCTTCAGGCCAGGAGACGATTTTTTGGTAGGAAATATGGTCTTTTCAGGCCGGGAGACGATTTTTTGGTAGGAAATATGGTATTTTCAGGCCAGGAGACGATTTTTTGGTCAGATCCGAAAACAGTTGCGCATCGCCGAGGACCGCGTAGTTGTGCGAAATATATATTTTCCCGTAGCGAGACGAGCTGCCCGTCAGAAGATACCGCCTATCGAAGGGGCAGTACAGTCCGTGTAGTTCGATGTTAGGAATAGTTTTCACAAGTTCATTCATGATTCCTGTATCATCACTCAAGAGAATATTATAAGAATTGAATGAAAATCGTCGGAAAGCAGACCAGAATAACTATGCGTATTAAATAAGACATGAAACGAATGTAAAAGAATTGGCCTTTAATACAGAATTCCAAACTGCCCACCTAAACGCCCATCGCGATTTTAATTAAACTTGCAGTATGCTACACTTTAATCACATAATTATGGGTGCACATCATATTTCGTAATGAATATGTTTTAAAATGTACTTTACGTGCTTTACAGTTACATCAGTACATTTAACACACAAACATTCTCCAATTGATAAAATGATAAAAAATCTTATTGTAACGGTTTCAAAACATGTTAGTCAACGCTTATAAAATGAATGTGACTATTTATACGTGTTATTTACCGACTTCCTCTCCCCCTCCATTGGGTTTTGTATCAATTTGTGTCAAAAAGCTGACACTTGCCTGAATAGAACCTATTACGATCTTATTGTTGTTTTGTGTGATTTAAGTTCGACCTGTCCGTTTAGTTAATACTGACATACAGCGCCTGAGGTATCAACTTGTTTTCTGTGTCGACAAGGAAAGTGTTACAAATGTACAGTATATTAATACACCGTTAATGATCATGACAAGAGAATCGGTTTTTAAAGGAAACAGGGACACCTGGTTATTGTACATGTTTTCATGGAGATTATTTGTTCTCTTTCACACAAGCTGTCACCTTAAATTTTAATCAAACACCGTAGCAGACATCAATTCTTTGGTTCTTGAACAAACACAAATTCAGCTGTTTTAGCTGACGACAGGAAGTACGTCAGTTGACTAGTGAAGCACATGCTGAGAACAGTCGCTTGAGCACTACGCCTCTCTTGCATTTATATATTCCTTCCAGCGGTACAGTAATAATAATAATAATAATAATAATAATAATAATAATAATAATAATAATAATGTGTGTGTGTGTGTCTATTTCATCATCATCATTTCACCCTATTCCTCAGGGCTTACAACCTTGGGATGTAAAAATGGAATCAGCATTAAATGCTGATCTCCCAATAGAAAAATAACGTGTACGTACCCCGATAATCATGACAGAGCCCCGGTGGAATACACTTATAGCGCGGCCATAATGGCCGCTTCGCGAAACAAATGAAAATACCTCGTAGCTTGGAATAGCAAAAACGCTACTGAACAAAACCACACAAAATCGTTTTACAAAATGTAGCATGTCACACCATTCCAGAACATCAATAAAATACTCTCATATAACACTGCAATGAAGTAATAATTTTATCAAAAACAGTCTTCACGATTCACTATGCGGTATTTCAATAAAACACTTAAATGTGCGGACGTTCAGATGTGCAGATGTGTTTTTGCCATTCCATCACTGGCATCTGGGTTTTTGCCATTCCATCACTGGGATCCCGCTAGAAGATTTAAAGGAATTTTCAAATAAGTGTTTTTTCGTGTTTTGGCGCTGCGATTATAGCCAGATCAATGCCAGAAATTAAATCATCGTCTCCTAAATCGATCCATTTAGGTGATGTTCATTACATACCAGAACCCAAAGGCATTTTTTGCTTAGTACGCCATCATTTTCATTCACGACGTTGGCATCTTTAAGTGAACAATTGAATTACCAAGTAAATTGCGCTGCAGATTGATTTCAATTTAGAGTCGAATTATTATCATATTTAAAAAAAATAAATTTGCAAATACGCACGAACAGTATTGCTTTGGAACTTTTTGAACTTGAAGAATTTCAAGGGAATATCGAGGAAAGAAATTTGTGAGTAATGCTAGAGAATGAATGAACATTATGTTCGACTTCTCACATTTACATTCGTACATAAATGTGCAAATACCGATTTTCAAATTAATGTGACCCACAACGTATTCTTATTCAAATTAACTAACATCTTATTCACATGAACGTACAAAACTGTAGTCTTTTAATATTTGATTCGCATGCAAAGCTAGATTCGCATACAAAACGATTAATAGAGCAATAACACAAAAAAGAGGCCACAAATTAGTGATTGAATGTATTTGTGAAGTTTTAATCTCTTCAAAAATTAGGGAAGATGAATATGGAAGTTTGAAGGAAATATGGGGAAGATCCAAATAAAGTTGCAAAAGATGTGATCGAATTTTTGGAACTAATTGGGAATGATCTGCATGTTTGCATTTATCATTTGTGGTAATTCAAAAGTGCTATGAGTATTTTTGTGCATATTACCAAAATAGCGTAAAAATGTAGCTGTACTAAAACTTAACTATTAGCATCAAAACCTGCAAGTATTTGTTACGGCGATTACAATGTTGAAATTGCAATAATACGAGTTCATATCCTGTATGCAGGTAACACACAAGTGTATTCGGTGTTGGAAAGTTTTGAACGTGAGTATAATATTATCAGCTACTACGATTCATTTGTAAATCCAATGCCAGATAGTGAAACAACATATTTTAACAAAGCTCAAAGCTACAAAAAAAGTATGAAATAAGTTTTTATCACATGAAACTATTTTTCAAAAAGTTTACAGCGTCACCACATTTTGCTAGTACTGAAATATCATAGTACATTTCAATATTTACACAACAACAGTTTTTATATACCCAGAATACACAAAACTTTGCTTTTACATATTGCCTCTTTCTTGGAGTCGCCCGACGTCAGAGTTGTAAGCATTGACGCACCGAGAGTCGATACCCGCAATATGAAATTACGCGGAATTACACAATCAAATACTTGGATTTTTCAGACGAAATCGAAATGTTTCTTTGTTGTTGTTTTTTGAGTTTCCTGGTATCTAAGAAAGCCATAGACACATCTCACGTGACTAGAGGCTGCTACGTTTTCTTTCATTTTCAGCGCGTATTGAAAAATTACTAATATAGAAAACAATAATGTCTTATTTATAACACAGAAGAATGTGGAAGTTTTAAGGAAATATGGGCAAGAACCAAATGTAGTTGCAAAAGATATTGTGATAGAATTTTCGGAACTAATTGGGATTGATCTGTATTTTTGCATTTATCATTTGTGGTAATTCAAATCATTTCTGTGCATATTGCCAAAAAAGCGTATTTCTAACTATTGAGGCTTACGTCAGTTCTTTCACCAGACCACTTGCTTGAATAAACAGTTATACAGAGCTGAAACATTTAGAAACAAGGAGCAAGGTATACTCGTACATTCTAGAATGGAAGTTTGGTTTGTAGTATAGTACGAAATTGTTTCTGTAAGATCTTAGAAAAGCTATGAATACGGTGCGAGATTGGAACACAAGTGTTAATGACCTATGCAAATGAGCATACAGTAGACGAAAGTGGATCTTTAAGCAATCCTCAACGCATAGTTGAAATACAGTTTTTAACAATAAATTTTCAAGTGGTACAAGCAATTAAAATTATAAAATGATTTGATAAAAAATTTAAAAAAAGGGCACAATTTTCAAGAAAGATGGTGTAAAAATTAATCGTTTTTTGTAACTTCAGTACATTAAAAGATTTTATTTTTAATGTTCTTGCGTTAATTAGTTTCACGTGTTTTTTGAAAACTAATAGTATTAATGTGATTTAGAATCGTTTAACGTATCAGAATTTCAGAAATTTAGTAGCCTTCAAAGAAAATAGTCTACAAATTAAGTACAAATAAATATTAGGCGCGATAAACGATGAAATGAAAACTGTATTCGTCTTTTACTGATAACTCTAATGGTGGTAAAACTTACTACAGACCTGTATTTAAAATAAGTATTGTAATTGTATTACAACCTATATACTACTAACATATAAATCATCTCAAAACCATCATTAAATTACTTCAGTTACACCCCCATAAGTTTTTCAATACTACACGTACGGAGAAGATAAAATCGCAGTGACTTACTACATGTGTTTGTTACATCGTGTTAATCCAGTTGGCTAAAATTTTCGAAACAAGAAGCTTCATTAGCAGCGACTATCACACTTTTACACGTGACAACACTCATCGCAATTTCACTCGTGAAAATCTCTTTCACAGAATATTCGGCCCAGAATAATCTGATTAGCTCTGGCTAACGCAGATGAACGTCCAAAATCCTTTACCACCGGCTTATGAGGTAGACGTGATTCCATTTACTGACAGGGTGCCCATCTTTGCAATTGTGACACTGTGCTGCGCAAACTAATTTTGTTTAGAACGTGCGTCAACTAACTGATTCCATGCAACCTTTAGTGGAGGTACGAAGGATCTACGTTGCATCTTAATGAATCTTTTCTTTAATCATTTTTAGGTCATCAAGAAAGATGCGAGTTCTCAGTTAGGTACAAAAAATCTTCTCATACAATTACGAGTAATGCACCTATATATTTTGATCGAATTAGATATTTCTGGAGGGATTACTCGTTCAAGAGAAGAAGAATATGTTTCAAAACATACTCTAGAAGTATATATTGAAATTGTGAAGTTAAAGTAAATGTTTTCGCGCTTAACACATGAAATGCTTATGGCAGCCAGACTTTGTTGTTTTTATAACCATCACAGTAATACTAATTAATGTAAATAATGTTTTAATAAGAAACATTTCATGTGATCTCGAGAAAAATATAATTTAACTACAGCTCCAATATCAAAACATATTGTAAATAAAAACCAATTTCAGGACCAAAATGCAGTCTTCTAATCTAAGATTTCGAAAATAATTAATGAAGCATACATTATTTGCTGGATCCACCCTTAACCCAAACTTTGATGCTCCATATTCTGGCTCCACAGCTCACAATATTCCATTCAACGTCCTCAGGGTATTTGAAAGACACAAAAGAAAAGAAAAGAAAATTGTAAAACAAACTACCGGAAACTCATTTTATATTCGTGTTAGATTTATATGACAACTGGATGTTTGAAGTCTGTTTCATGAAATGTGAATCTTTCTTACAGCTTTCAGTCAATTTGGCAATAATCTCACCCAGTTCATAGATTGAATCCATGTAATTAAAACAAATTCTTAACACTTGCATAGTAAAATTAAATTCTTCTACAATACGCGCGTTTATCTTATATTCGCTCAATCAGAGAACCATGAACGTAATGAGGAAATGTAACTAAAATCGTTGTATTGGCTCTTTCAACCGAACGTGGTCTAAAAAATAGGAGATAACGCCGAAAACGCATTTGATATCAATTAAGAAATATTCCCTGATAGTTTTCGATGCCTAAATGGGCATCCACGCATGAGCCCGAGAGCAGCGGATTTTAATAGCTTTATGGCCATTAAAGTCGAATGTGAAGATCTGCAATTTTCACTGCATTTCGTTTGCGACTTATTGAACAGCCTAGCCACATTGTGCATTTCCAGATTCCTCATTGTATAATAATTAAAATAATTAAAGATGTTGTCATTGCCAACAATGTTTTTTAATTCAAAAGCAGCTTTCGATG
>BOPP01000184.1:1894125-1918749 GCA_017312745.1 Gryllus bimaculatus
GTGGGGGTATTGGCGATCGTTTTATGAGCGCAGCAACTGCTCTGTGGACTTTGATGAGCTTGCCAGATAGAGCAGAGCCCACGCTGCCCTGGCAACCCAATCTCGGGGTCTGGAGGGTGCCGTGATCCGGCGCGCTTCGTAGAGAGCGTGCGGAGCGCACGGCAAGTAGGAGAGGTCGCGGCTACGATAACATGCTTCACACAAGAAGTTCGTCGAATCCTTATGTAATTCGAGTAACCTCCTCCTGTCCGTCCGCGAGTGCGTGCGTCCATCAATCCGTGCGTGCGTGTGTCCATGCGTCTGTGCGTGAGTCCGTCCGTGCGTGCGTCTGTGCGTGCGTCTGTGCGTGCGTCCGTGCGTGCGTCCGTGCGTGCGTCCGTGCGTGGGTCCGTGCGTGCTTCCGTGCGTCCAACCATGCGTCCGTCCGTGCGTCAGTACGTTCGTGCGTCTGCCCGTCCGTGCGTCCATCCGTCCGTCCGTCCGTCACACACGGTTAGACACTTTCCAGTCCACCGATCGAGACAAATGCGGTGTCGTTCATCGTGTCTCGATCTCCTGGAGGGAAACTAATGATTTTTTCGAATCTATTCAGAAGGTCCTAAGACAATTCTCCAAAATTGTCCTGTTGTTGCATTGTTTTAGAACTTCAATCTAGCGGTGGCCGCACGAACCACATCCCCAACGTCGCAACCAGCCGTGATGCAAAATGTGACGCCAATGAGGCGAAGTTTGACACGTTCGTTAGAAATTGCTTCGCTCGGGCTCCTCTGTTAACAGTGCGCGGTGCAGGGCTTAGCTCACTCGGGCTTATCTCAATCGCTCATCATCAGCGTTGCCACCCCGTAAGGCAATTATCGCTTTGTAGGAAAAGTTTGTTATGTGTAACAGTGCTAAGGGAACAATATACTTTTGTAGGATAATTTACACTATAAAATTACATTATAATATAAATTGATAAGAATATAACGATGTGTTGTTGAATTAGCGATTGAAAATGTAATTCTCTTCTTAAATTGACGCCTCATAATATACTGAATAATATATTTGAGAACAACTCTTCTAGGAGCGTTCGGATTAGTTTCTCTAACATCGTGCTCTGGAGGGGGGGAGGGGCTGAGGTTCGAAAGAACATCCTAATAGAGATGCTTCTCACATTTTTGTGTATTTTTATTATTTATTTATGCTTTTTAATAAATTATTTTCTAGGTACCGAGGACGGACGAACCAGACAACTGTATGTTTTAAGTTTCTTTATATTTAGATGTTGCGTAGTTGGCATTTTTAACATATGATTTTTTTTAAGCAGTTCATAGCGCCGGGGATACCACATTCAGTTAATAAAAAAATAACTAATCTCTCCCTGTAACCCTGATATATAATGCAGAAGTGACGCGGTTCTTTCTAGATGAGGGGAGATGTTCCATTGAAGGATTGGGTAGATTCCTAATTATAGGAGCGGTAGAGATCAAGACAAAACTACTGCCACTGCAATGTCTAAACTGATACATCTTGGGATTTGATCTCCGACTGAGGCGGATTTTTGACACTACATAGCTGGATCGTATTCAATCGCTGTCGGTAGGAGAATTCCAGCGACCGGCTGCTCTCCTTCCAGCCTGGCGGTTTTTTGATGTCAATACCAGGCGAATTCCGAAGCAGTATTGTAGGATCAATTTATTGTAAGTGATTTTTATGATCATTAACGACTGCTTCATTACAATGAACATTAAAGAATTACATACTCTTCGTTTCAACTTTTGTATTTCATATCACGTTCTACATTTTGCTGACAGAAATTGAATTTTCATTAAGCATCCTGACTAGGTATTTGAGCATTAATGTAGTATTTTGGGAAAATTGACTTCATCTCCAAAATTTTGAAATTTTGTAAACTGCAAGAATATTTTTCTGTCATTTCAGTGTTAAGTGTAACTATGAAAACGATGAAAATGAGTGGAAAAGTTCATCATGATTGCCGCCAAACTAAACACTTTCTGGAAAGAATGATATTTAAGTATTAAATATTACACTATTCAAAATTGAAGTTTTTTGTAGCATTTTCATTTTAAGAACGCGAAAGAAATGAAAGAGAAAGCATATGGATATTCAGGCAACGTGGTATCTACTTTTTGCACGGACACCATGAATTGATAGATATTGGTGAAAGTTATAACTCATTAGAGGCACGCATTTTGAAAAGTAACATTTTCTACTACTCCATGAAAACAGCTGCTTGAGAAAGATTTTTGTAAAGCATGTAGTTGCGATTTGTTAGTAATCGTATGGAATAAATTGGGCATTTTTGCTTCAGTTTGTCCACACTTAATTCCCAATTATGTTTTATTTACGAGTTTAACGCTCAAATTCAATTTTTGTATCTGTGAGATTCACACCGACTTCTTTTTATAACAGTAAGCGCGGTTATAAGGATGGGGTACACTCTCCACTTATATTTCTAAAGTGAGGAGCCAAACAGTATAGTGCTCACCCTTTGAAAGTGAAGATCAACGGGGTTGGCGGCCAGTGTATTTGTGAGACACAATATCAGCAAATTCTTGGGTATTTTTATCAACCTATATTTGAATTTTAACCTCATTTTTGTGATTTTCTTCTAATTATTCTCGTTCTAGATGGTAAAGCAATTACTAGTTTTTATGGTTTGCAACTAATGATTTTATTTTCAAAAACTCTAGCCCATGGATATCAGATACGTCACGAAAGTATTTACGTAGTTTTTTGTTTTCATTGTTGCGCATTGGTGTTTATGGCATTTCAGAAACAATTGTTTGACTTGCATTGTCCGAATGATGTAGCAGGAGTTCAACAAATGGTATCTGATGACTAGATGAGGATGATGAGGAGAGGTAGGATAGCGGCATCAAAAAGTGCAGGCAATGCTCATACTTGCAGCATTGTGCTTTTAATTGTACTGATGAGTGTGGCGTAGGAAATTCGGAGAATTATTATTTTGGCTATTTTCCATTTAGACTTTTATTATTGCTAAGTGTTGCTTATGGTGTAAAACAAATGGGTAATTATTTCATACAACCTCTCAAGATATCTACATAATATTTAGTGCAAGATTTTGCAAGTAATTTTGAAATTTTCCTTTGTTAAAAGTATGAAATTAGTTGTATCACCAGTTATTTATAACAATTACCAAAAAATACTGAAGTAAAAATTGGAAATATTTTGAAATTCTTATCATGCATCTCACAGATTCAGGGATAGCAATTACCCAAGTCTTTTGAGAATAGTAATCAAGTGTCAAGTATGTAAAATAATATACTAAATCGATGAAAAGACGATGCCTACCCAACAGGTGGCTCTCTCCAGAGATATTAGATCTCTTCCCTGGCAACATACTTGGCGTAGTCAGGTACATTCGTTCACGTTCGTACGAGTTGCACAGTACGCCTTCACTATGAAATATGAATCTTGCACAACAGATTGCCAGGAAGAGAGCTAATGCTTCCGCACGCTAGCTGTCTGCCCACAGCGTATCTGCCTTTCCTTCCTCCCCGTTTGTTCTTTTCGTCGCCTGTCACGACAGCAACACGTGAAGAATATGGCCGTAAACTGCTTGGCCAACAAAGCACTTTGTAGCAAAACACGTTCCTGTATAAAGTGTGTCTTCGTTGTGATTATTTATCTTGCTTACTGCTGTGCTTTTGTTTCACGTGTTACGTGTAAGAATATTCATCATTGCACATGTAAAATTGCAAATTCAAAGGTAGTAAATGCTTCTTTATAACTTAATGTATTTGTTAGGATTATTAAACATAGTTTTTTATAATTATACAGGTCTAAATTACCATATCCATTATGCGGCTCCGTATTCGATTCCCGGACAGGTAAGATTATAGTGTGCGTTTTCCTTGCAATGTTCTAGTCTAGTATGTGAGACGAGAAAATTCACTTCTCAGGTTGAGAAGACCGGAATACGGCGAGGGGATGTCTACGTGCTAACCACACGTATTCCCTTAACCCATGGTGACGAAGCAGGGACGTCGCTAGTAGGTCTGGGCCAATTCACGGGCTGTTGCGCCAAGTACATACAAATTACTATACACGTAGTATAGTGGGAACCTACAGACTGTCAAACGAATCAGACCATATCTAATTCTACTACCTCTACGCTCCAATATGTAGTCGTATTGTGATTAGGCAAAAGTCCGTGCTCTCAGTCTTAGTATTAAAAGCTACCCACCTCTTATGTTATTTCTTTGAGTGGCAAAAAAGAAGACATCAATCTATGTTGCTCTTGAAGAATATTTAGACACATTTAATTAACACTAGAGCACATTTAATTTGTAGTCATTTGCTTCTGAATATTCAGCCAGCCTCCCACTCAGTGATTATATAATTTGTGTTTTATATATTACGTGTGTGCAAAATAATTTGTCTAACTCAGAGAGCATTTCATTAAACCCTAACAGGTTTGGTGTTACTAAATGCGTGGAGAATAATGCGAAAGCTTTCTCTTTTGAAAACAGAACAATTAATTTCTGTGCCATTTCTGTTAAAACACTCTTTTCCAAGTTTGGCAGACGTATTTAACTGCTTAAACATATGGTTTTGTTTAAAAAATACAACGATATCTGCATGAAAATGGGATGAACCTCAGCTCGACGATATTTATCACATGAAACGAAACATTTTATTGCGGAGAGAAATATTGCTTGAATTATCTAGAGTCCACTGAACGCCAGTAACTTCACGTAGCCTTTGCCTCTCCCTACACGCACCTCTCCCTCTCTAAATCCCAGGATTCGCAACCGGTGTGCCCCCACGCCTCTACTTCACATTTGTGTAACTGGATGGTCACATCCAACCGACATGCGGCACAGGAAGGGCGTGTTAGGAAAACCGAGCCGTGAATCGCGACAGGAGATTAATTGGAGCAGTTGGAGCAGTTTTTAAGACCGCGGAAGATATTTGGTTACATCCTAATTGTGAACCTGACGTGCTACAAAATTTTGAAACTTTTCTCGAAATGTTTCTGTCAGTATATTTTTTATTGTACTTCATAATTGATTATTTCGCATTTTTAACTCGTACAGTATCTTTACATGGAGGGTGAGTCATTGTAGGTAGAAAAATCGCAGTCGTCATCTTAACTAGACGAACAAATGATTCTCACATTTTCCTGAGATATACTTCACTACTGCACAGCAGTTTCTTGACGATTTCTCTTATATAACGTTTAGGAGGTTGTTCTTATAATGAGCAAAGTCTCTGGGGATGGTTCTAAGTATTTGCCCTGAAATTATCTACTTTTTATATATTGAAAGTAAGAAAAATGTAAAAGTGTATATTGGTGGAATAAGGGAGAAAATTACTACAGTCCTACGATCGCACCAGATTTTAGTCTATCAGAAACGTATTCCGCCAGTCATAAAGTGCAATGTACTCGCTGTTCAATTACTCTAAAGACCTCCCAGCTCTACATCAACGCTTTGCCTTGAAAATCCGTATAAAATTGCGATGATATACAGACTGTGGTAAAATCGAAAAATAAAAAAAAATAAAAAAAACACAGTGTTGAACCACTGTGATTTGTTCTAAACTGACAAAACACTGAGATATATTAAAGGATCCTATGGTGTAACTTTCCAGGCGCCCTCCAGTTGGGTACTTGGCTTCTTCATGGTAATGCGCAATACTCATGGGCATTGAAGAGAGACTCAGAATGCTTTGTCTCGACTCAGTGAGCGGCATAACAAACTCCTGTACCAACCCAGTAGCTTAAATAATTTGAATTGGTGAGGCGGAATCCAGGAATGGATGAAAACCAGAACGGTATAATTGGCATTACACTCTGAGAAAATTCTCTTTAGACTGTATTTCAGTGTCAGTGTATTTTCATGGTTTTAATGAACCATTGAAAGGCCGTGGTTTTAATGATGAAACGAAGCACCACACCTTTACAGTGATATTGACGTAAATAAACAGATTTCTCAGAATGTATAAAATGTCACTTAAACCATTCTCGTTTTCACCCATTCATATTATCACAGAGTTCCGGCGTTTCTGGATAGCAGCTCAAACGTTTACGTGTACCTCTGAGAATAAGACCTACGCTCAGATACGTTAAAGCGCCTCAGGTAAAGTACAATCCAAGCGGGGATGTTGACCGCCGGAGACATACAGACACCCTCTAAACTTTTGGATACTCCTTAACTTAACCAAACATTGAAACATGTCTTTCTCGTGGCGGTCTTGATATATTTCAGTTTTAATAATGATAATAATAATAATAATAATAATAACAATAACAACAACAATAATAATAAAAATAACAACAACAATAACAATAATAATAACAATAATAATAATAATAATAATAATAATAATAATAATAATAATAATAATAATATTAATAATAATAAAAACAACAACCGCTGCCGCCTTTGCAATCAACCCGGCGAAACCCTCCAACACATAATGGGCGGGTACTCTACTTTGTCACAAACAGAATACCTGAGTCGGCAGGACGACGTTGCTGCGGTTGTCCATTAGTCCCTGGCAGCAAAATCGGAGATGTTCCAGAAAGAGGTCCAATACTACATATTCAACCCGGATTCAGTTTTGGAGTCGGAACGGTGGAAGCTCTTGAGGAATATAGCAGTCACCAATGATCGCGGGGTCGAAGCCAATAGACCTGACATACTATGGATTGATAAGGCCACAACGGAAGGGAATATTCAACATTGCTATCCCTTTAGACAGAAATATAGTTGCCTCAATTGCCGAGGAAAAGTGAAAATATCAGGCCTTGGCTATTGATCTGACCGACATGTGGCGGTTAGTATCTGTTAAAGAAGTCCCTAAGGTCATCTCTACAAATAGACTGATCTCTGAAGAACTAATTTCATCGCCTGCAAGGCTTGGTGTTAAGAACTGTCATATTCAATCAATGCAAAACGCTGTTCTCCTGACTACTGCACGCATCGCGAGGAATTTTTTATTGATATAACTTCACGTTGAATCCTGACGGCCTGTTTGCAAGCGAAGGTTTGCAACCTTGGTTCTACAAAGGTCCCAGTGTCTGCTGTAGAACACCTCTCCAAGCGAGACACTTGAAAGATAATAATAATAATAATAATAATAATAATAATAATAATAATTGTTATTATTATTATTATTATAATAATAATGGTAATAATGATAATAATAATGGTAATAATATTATAATAATAATAATAATAATAATAATAATAATAATAATAATAATAATAATAATAATAATAATTGGTTTAATAGTTACCTCCTGTGTACTTATTCAAAACATTAGTGTACTAATAAAATGTGTTCATTTCAACAGTTGCTTCTTACTCTACACACAGGGTTACACGGTTTGCGAGGATCTAGAAGGCGGTGACTTGAAGTAAACATCAGTTATTCCTTATTCTCCTGTCGGCCGGCAAACGTCGCGTGATCTGATAAACAGCATTCCGTGGCGCGCGCCGCGAGCCCAGGGGAGTGCAGTGACGCGAGCTGTGCGACCTCACCGCCGCCACGCGCCTGGGGTTTCGACTCGACCGAGCAGTAAATCCCGCTAAAGCACAGACGGCGCGGCGCGGCCGTTCCGGACGGAAACTCGGCCTATTGTGTTTGCGCCAAAGATCGACGACGTTAGCACGCTCGCGCCGTTCGCGTTTCCGCTGACGAAATCGCGTCGTGACTTGAACTGTAAATTGGGCTGGAAGCAGCGGCCACGTTGCGAAATTTTACGGAATTCGGTGAGCGAACAAGCCGCCCTAAATAGCGTGGATGGTTGCGGGAGGCGTCATCGATAGGTTTATGGGTTCGAATCCCGTGGAAGAAAAATTCGTGGTCTGTTGACCAGTTTATAAATTGTGTAACGTCGTTGAAATATTTTTATAAGTGCCTGTTCTTCGTCGCCTTAGGACTTACCTGTAGAGTAGACAGAAACCTTATTCTTCAATGGGGGTTATATTGATCGGTTGCAGAATACAGAAAAATAAATTTAAAAATTTGTACAAATAGTACCTTAAATGAATTTTCAATAATGATCGTTTCCTAAAATGCCAATGTTACTTTAAATTTACAAATATGCACAGCCAATTCTCAGATGAACATTCACACATTTCACACGCAGATCTACATATTCATTCGTACACATTCACGTATACACTTAGTCCATTCAAAAGCAAACAATCTGGAAATGAAGGTCACAGTACGATTTTTTTGTTTTGGAAATCAATTTGGTATTGTAGTAAATTTGAATACGTTGTACGTGAAAGGCAAATGAATGTGGTAGCGACAGCTGTGTATTGTAGATTCATATCTCGCGAAATAAATGGATGTGTTTTTCTTGAGACTATTGTGTGATATGCAAGTGCAAACCACCACCCGAGTCGTCTACACCAGCGTTCGTCTTCACGAGCGCTACGTGTAAGTTATCTTTGTTTGGTCACTTAACCGTAAATGATCTGGAAATAACGGCCACGCTTAGACGCTGCCGACCTAAATAAACGCAGATTATAGCTGCGGTAGTCAGCCTGGACTTGTGAATTCGAACCGCAATAAAGGAATGTGTTTTCACCTAGTAACTGGTCAACTGTGATTGATCACCAAACGTTTCAAATGCAAATTGTGCTGGAAATGTAGATCACGTTGCAAAGTTTTACGGAAATATGTTATCTGGTACGTCGACCTAAATAGTGCAAATGCTTGTGAAAGCAAACGTTCTATGCTAGAGTTGTTGAATTGAATTCAAAACGTTGTGAAATTTGAACATTTCAAAATTTCAAAATTGATGATACACATTTTATTGCCTTAAACAAATTCTGTTCTAAAAATTAGATTTTTTAAATTGGTCAAGTACAATTTTTTAAAAAAACAGATAGTTATTGAGTAATTTGTGTTTCAAATGTATGTAATTTCTAAAATAGTTTTTTATGTACTAGGGGCTTTATAAGGATTCTAATGACCGGGCGGCGACAAAACGTCCTCGGGCGTTAAGTCACCGAGGTCATTAAAACCAGTTAACGCCAGTGGTACGTACATGTTTTTGTCTTTTACGTAATTTTATTTATTCCGATTTATTATTTACTAATTAACTTGACTCAGTTTGCCTTTTCATGTTTCCCTCCCGTAATTCCATCTCCTAATTGCCTCCGTAAGAAAACATGTAGCATCATTCAACTGTTTTCATATTTCCCTCGTAACCACGGTCCTCTCGATCCATATAAGTTATATCGAGCGCATATCGAACTCCGTATAGAAGGCTACAACAAGCTATAACGTAACAGTAAAAATAAAAACATAGTTTCTCAAAAATCGCTTCAATTTTTTTCTAATTTGTTTTGCACATATATAAAAAAGCTTAAATGATTGATACAGGTATCATTTTTGTTGTGCTCTCCGTACTTTTGACAATTGGGAAATACTTATCATATGAAAAGTACGTAATTGAATATAGTTTTGCCTTAATATCTGTGATAATACATCTGCTCATTGAAAATAGCAGTTACACTTATTTGGAAAAGCTGGCTTAACTTCTGCTTCTTTTCCCTTAATTTCTGCTTAAAAGTAATGTAATTATTCAGGTATGCCACAAAATATAGGCTACGAAAAAAATTCTTGGAAGAAGGAAAAGTTAAGAAGGGTATGAAAAATAATTAATTTTATTTTTATTATAATGCATTATTTATATATAAGGGTATGTAAGGGTATGAAAATTTCAAATCGATGTTTACTCTTTTTTACAAATTTTATTCTCAATGTATTAATGTATTTTCTTTCAAACAACCCGCAAACATTAATTGAAATTCGCCCAATTAGGATTTGTGTTTTAAAAATACGATTAAAATGTATTGTGAAAGAAAAGTTTAAAAATTGAGTACGTTAATTTTGAACGACTTTTTATTTCATTTTAATTTTATATTATCACCATACCCTACGTTGTCGTACAATACAGAGATGGCTATTTATTATCTCGGAGAAGTATTCCGAGAATTTCATTGCTGAATGACGACATGAATAGGAGGGAGATAAGACAAGATGGCTTTATTTACTTAACGTTAATGTTACAATTATCTACGTTCAATGAATTGGTGCATTCAACTTTATAAAAGCATTAAAAATATGTATATTATTCATTTACGTCAAAAAGTTAAAAACGTCAATATACTGATTTGCATAAGTCGGGCATTACGTGATGATACCGTAGTTTCGTATGAATTCATAAGACGATATATTGAATGACTTTTAGTTCTGTATATTTAAATTTATTTGTGAAGTTATCCTCGCTTGTTCGTATAATGGACTGCAAAATAATGCGAGTCTTTACCAGTAATACGAGAAAGTATATGGTATTGTAGCATAACTAGTTTATATATTATTTCACTAAATCCACTAATTAGATGTACATGCATTTGCTTAAAATGATTTATATATTTATTTATTTAGAAGTTCTATCCATCAAAATGTTTAAAACATGATCTAACAATTCGTTCTCAACGCCTTAAAACATATTCTTCAACGACACTGAAAATAAAAATAGTACAAAACATAGATCATGATATATAGCATTTCCAATGCTCCACTGGTGGATGATATGATTTATTTTGTTAATTTTGCAAGACGGGTGAATGAAGCTATATTTTATCCAGTCACCGCAAAGATGTTTTATACTATTACTAAATAGTAATAATTATAATAAATAAGACTTGAATTTTAAGTGGTGTGCCCATAAGATGAAAATCCGCTTAGCGAAAGTATCTCATCATTTACGTGTCACGTTATTGAAAAATATTTCGTTTATAAATCTTGGCTAATAGTAGTAATAAGTAGTCATACTGGATGAAGGAACATAATTTAAAAAAAACTAATATTTGATAGTTAAATTTTTAAAGATTGTAAGTAGCGTTGGTTTCGTCATTTACTAAAACTGTACTTTATAGACCGTTGCAAGATTTTTTTTCACCAGTTAATACAATTTTCAAACATTGGTAAACAGAACAGATCTCCTTTGAGCACACACTAATTCGCGGACGCCCATGAGGAGCAGGTAACGTAAATCAGCTCGCACAGAAGCGGTTGTGTTTATCTCCTTGAAATATCTCGTATTTCAGCACGCTCGGCCTTCCCACGTCAAAACACACCGGGCTAAAATGTCCGTCATAAGCTAAACAAACAGACGACGACGGCCTGGACTCATCGCTCACTCGCGATTATCCTGCGCTCTATCGCCGCGCGAGCAAATACGCCGCGGACACGACAGCTCGCGCCCGGGCGAGAGGAAACGGTTCCCACGGGATGACACAACGCCCGCACGGGAACGAGATTTTTACTCTCTGCTACGCGCGGCGGAAGGAAAACGGATCCCGTCCAGCTGGTCGTTAACCCAACACCCACAAACACAGTAGGTTTTTTTTGCTATAAAACACATCTCAGCATTTGAACAGTGTGATTCGGAATCACTAACAGTATGTTCAACCCTTGCAGCTATTATGATGGCACCTGACATCGTGGCCTAATTAAACTTGAATACCAAATTAATGTACTCTTTTCTAATTATGGGTATACATTACTCAAGGTTGGATACAATGTAATGAGGATTTTTTCTCTAAAATGACCTTATAGACAAAGGTTTACACACCTTGAATGCAGTAATCGCCTCCGATAATAATGACCTTTTGCCAAATGTTAGAAGGCGACCATCTGCGCATCAATTTTTGTTCATGTTCCATATTGACCACCCTATAGCATAAGTAATTTCTTCTCTGGTATTGTACCATTTTTTCGCAATGATTCATTAATTTTGCTGAAGAGATCATAAACACAGGAGCACATATATGCAGTGAGCAAGGATGTTCCAGGATCTCTCATTGCTAGCGGCGCAAGTGTTTTCCACGTGGGGTCGTCCTGTACGGGGGTTATCCTTCACATCATCTCTGTCTAATCTAAGCGCTTCAACCCCACGCGGAACACATCGTGTGGAGTATGGCAATGAAGCCTCACCGTATGCTTCACGCAGTCCCTGAATCTTGCTTACTCCCATCTCGTGCCAATTCAATTTTGAGCCACGGGCCTTGCTCTACCTGTGCAAACTTGACGTTAGGGCGCTTGCACTATTGGAATTAAGTTTAAGGATTTACATACTGCGGTAGTCTGAGAGAGTATTATATCCGCTACTGCACACACTAGTTCAATAGTTCTTCCTTGTGTCACACCTGATGAGACCACGCGTACTCGTCGGCTTTGAGTTACAGCAATATTCTCATTACTCTTTATCTAACCTACGTATTTCGTATTTAATCATGTATTTTATGACCCCCAATGTACGCGGCAAAAATATTTAGAATTATGAATGTAAAAAAGCGTCTTTATGACTGGATGTTTCCTCTCCAGCAGAACAAGTGGATTTCCGGTCAACATCTGCCATGAACATCCAAAGGTATAGATGTACCAGGAAGTACTCAGGGAGGCAGAAGATTGCAATTCATTATCCGCGATCGTTTTCTTCAGCTCTCATTTTACTGGATGCGAGAGGAGTGTGGTTTGGTTATTTCGACGAACAGACTCTTATCACATCTATAAATGTATCGTTATTAATGCAAATAGTTTATATTAAACGGAGTGAACATTTCTGGTTATCAGATTTTGTGAACTTGCTGTTATCATTTGTGATACTTGCTGTTATCATTTGTTCTGAATTCAATTAATATATGAAAATATAGAAAACATTAACAATTTTAAATTGTTTAAAAGCTTACTCGTATTTACTCAAAAACGGCTCCAAAATATTTCTTTCAATTTTTTCTACCTATGTAGCAAAGAGCGATAAACAAAGTGCTGCTGGTTCCTTTTCGGCTCTCTCTCTGTATTTTCAAAAGTTGGAAAGGAAATTGTTATTGTGAAGTCGAATTTCCCGCGCTTTATTTGACACACGTTCAGTTCACAAAATGGCAACACGGCAGGTCGGAAATTCTTAGAACATTATGTTATTGCATCCAGTCGCATGATGTAGATAACATTCTTATTAAGGGAAACAGATTTAAGGGAGGTGATATATATTTCGCAGAACAAACAAATACATTTCTTTTGCTTTAAGAAGTTTTAATCGCTAATGATTTATCATAATTTCTATGCAATAATAATGTATTTTAGTTTTCAATGTCGTATACTATTGTTATAATTATTGCATTGCTGATATTTACAATGTGAATTTCGTTCATCAAATTACGATACCGAAACAATACATCTTCGAAATGAACATCTCTTTCCATCCATGTTCTTTACGCGAAATGAAGAAAAAATGATCTTGTAAAACGGGTTTTAGGCCCCTAGTGTAATCCTCATCACGGAAAACTAACGTGAATGGTGAAAGATTTATATTCTCTGATGCGATCTTAGTTCCAAGCATTGGCGTTGTGTAAGTCAAAAAATGTTCGTATTCACTTTTTCTAAGCTTTATCAATAGGCAGTTCTTTCAATTGTTTAGGGTACTTCTTAAATAATTTATCGTATGGAATCGTTTCAAATTCCATGCAAACAAAAATATGGATTCGTTTAATCGTAATCCATTTTACCTACAAAATTTAATCTTTTGCATTATACTAAACCCTAAAGTTTTGTGCTCTGATAAAATGTAAGATTTGTTATGGTTTTTATTGCAATACGGCTCATGATGTGAGTTTACGCCCCTCAGTCACGAGATGTTTAAGGGCGCGGTGCCTGCTGCGTATGCATACTGGCTTTGCTCACTGCAGTTTCAGCAGTACAATGCTGAGCGAAATATAGTTAAAAACTGGTGAAAATCATTTGTCATTATTATTATTATTATTATTATTATTATTATTATTATTATTAGTTGATTCTTTAGAGTTTTTGCTGGTCGGTATGTCAACAATACGCAGGTGTGATGATCAGATGTGCGGTTGTTTTATTGAATATTCAGGTGACTGCTAATAATACAGCATGTATTCAAGATGACTGCCTTCAGCATATTGTATATACTCTTGGCATCCAAGTGAACACAATCTAGTACCAGAAGTATAATTTTGGGGATCACTCCTGTGGCTGATATTATTGGCACAGTTATCACTTTGCTGAAGTTGCACTGAGCTGCGACTTCGTGGGCGAGATCGGTATAATTCTGGATCTCTTGATGTTTTGCCGATATGTTGTGGGTGTTGGGTACTGATATATCGATAAGAAAAGCCCACTGATGGTTTCTATCAATGTAAGTTATATCGGGTCTATTGCCGCCGACGTGTCTGTTAGTGATAACGGAGCGATCCCAGTAGAGAGTATGCTCACTACTTCCAAGAACGTTTTGAAGAACATATTTATAATACAACACGGACGTTGAGAGTAAACCCGTTTCCATTGCCAATAATTGGTAGACCTGCTTCGCCACTACATCATGTCTCTTTTTTATATTCAAACTGTGCGTGACTACTACATCCACTTCACATATTATATAGTTTCGCTTGCGGCTTCACATCTTGTACATATCTCGTAATGCATGGTAGAATCTCTCAGAATGTGTTTTCTGTAGTTCAAAGTTGGTGCAACTGAGTTCTGATTAGCTATTCTGAAGGCTTCTATCTCCGGAAAGAGATCCCCGTGCTGTAGGCATGCGTTCGACGCAGAGATATCGACTTCTGGTTTACGCAGCTCATGAGGGTACCTTCCGTGCAGTGCCTTCGCTTTCCATGAGTTTATCTTCTCTTCGGTTTCAATGATTGGCTGAATAGGCAGACTTTTTAAGCTCAGAGAACTATACTTACAAACTGCGCTCACTGCTTGCTGAACTCTCTCACAATGTTCCAGGAAGTGTTTTCTGGGTGATGCAATTTGAGAGCTGTGCAGATTACATGTTTACACACTTCGAATACACACTTCAGTTGTTAGTATGTTCTTAGTGGCAATGTGATTCGGAGTGACTGTTGGAAACCCAAGAATGTGTAAGCTTCATAGGGTTCCATGAAGGTAATCCATTTTGGTAGTGGTGTAATATTCACGCATGATGAAGGTATTTATTTCTGTATTCCACTTGTTCCTGGCCTGCCTGCCTCAGTGGTCTTTGAAATCAATAGATCTCTTCCCTGAGAAGCACTTGCGTCAGGTGCAGCTGTAATGGACAGGTGTTGCTGTATTCGGTTTGTGGCATATTCGGGGTTATCCTTGATCAGGGCTTGCTTGTTCAGCTCCTGATCGCCACTGTTATCACTCCTTTATTATTATTATTATTATTATTATTATTATTATTATTATTATTATTGAAAATGTGATAAAACAACTCTCAGCCACATGGACTTTGCATAGTTCGGAGATAGTAATGTCAAACAAAGATAATGCGAAGTGGGCGACTATGGCAGCTTCCCTTGACCATCAGAACAAAAAATGCGGATTATGAGTTCATATCTGGAAACAAGTTACAAAAATATTTTTAATTTTATTATCTTATGCCTGCCTTATTGGGGAGGGAGATATGGAAAGGGAGGCGATTGCATATCCGAGGTTCAGTGAGTTGGTCTATAGCTGGGTTGACACGGAAACATACGCTGAAAACGTCGAGTATATTTTGAAACAAAATTATGGGTATTTTTTGTCTAATGTTAGGGAGAACGCATCCAATGGCCCAGTCTTTCTGAAGATTCTTGCTACTTCTATTTTAAGGACCTTGTTTTGGAAGAAAAAAACTTTCTTGGTAGATATTGGGGCCCTCAGACTAAACTTCAGTGTCACATCCTCAGACTGAACAAACGTGAGTTGTGGGTGTAAAAGAGGGATCATGACAGTTACGTCTTGGTCGAAGAATATCGAGGCGTCTCTCAGCATCAGTCGCCTAGGTGATAATGTGGTCAGTCTGGTATCCATTAGGCCACCTAGATGACGGATGAGAGCGTTTGTTGACGACCATAGTTTGACTATTGATGCTAGTATTAATGATGAGTCGAATTGTAGTGAAAGTAGAAACACAGAAACGGAGTGTTAAAACTTGGAAAAATAAATTGGAATAACTGGTCATTCACTTTCTACACTGTTTCAATTGACGTGAGGTGTGCCTGTATTATGTTTTTTACGCTGGAGAGATATTGACCAAATGTACAAATAACAGTATTGCAGTATGTATAGTATACGCTATTACTGTATCGTAGAGTATGCTGTATGCGTTGAAATGTCTCAGATGTAATTATTGGTATAACCGGTAAAAAAGGGACCTTTGAGGAACTCTTCCACAATTGGAGGTAACTATAGCGTATTCCTGGAATGAACCATAGAGTATTATTTCTACATAGTTTAACCTACATATGGAGTGGCTTGAAACAGTTACATTCGGGAGATTTATGGTTGTAATTATTACTTTACAATTGTGATAATTGTTGGTAGATTTTTATTATTAGATACTATTACACAATTAATTAAAGTAATTTTGTCGTAAATTGTTTATTTTCTAACAAATATTTTGTCATTTTAACATAATTCACATAACTAATTAACTTTGATTACAAAAGAAATTTGCGGTATTGTTGGACATCGTTTAATCTTTGCTCTTCTCATTTACTACGCCTTTTGTCATAACTTTCAACATGTTTGAGGTTATGAAGATGACTTAAATGGCAACGTTCTCATGGATTCACAATGATTAATTCATATACCAATTTACATGAAGAAGTAAAGAAAGCATTATTGAACGCGATTGTTATAACAGAATGTAAATATTTTATATCAGCTTAATGAAAAGTGAAATATAAGACAAAAATGTGTATAATAATATACCACCTCTGAATCAAATTTCTTGCAGATATTTGCATACAATATTGTGCCAGCAATACGAACACGTTTGCCCAAGGGCATATATTTAAATTCCAATAAATGCTTCCCTGCTCTGATTCAAATCATTATTTCTGCTCTCTAGGTTTCAACAATAAACTGAACACTCATATTGAAGAGTGTTTGTTTTTGAATTCTTAACTTGATATTCGTAAGCGACATTCTGCATATTTAACTAATGCTATTCTTTAGAAGTTCTGTTTGCAACCACTCACTGGTTGCGGGTCACCACTAAATTGCGGTTGACATTACGAATTAGAAACCTTTAGTGTAAACACTGCGCAAACACACGAATACAAAACGCACAGAAACGATTAATATTGGATAAGATTCGTCCTTCACAATCACCGCCCCACATGTAAGAAGAGACGAATTCGATCCTGTGATTTGAAAATTAGAAATTACCATTAAACTGAACAATATACTGTAAACATTTCCAAAGATACAACTTACAAAAGAGGCACGTTTATCGTGAATTATGATGGTAATGTGTAATCACTTACGAATTGTGTACTCTCTCGGGCACCATCTGTACAAAGTGCACGGCGATATGTAAATCAGCTAATATTAATATAAACTAAAGAAACATTTTTAGAATGATGTAAATTTACTAATTAATTGCGATATGTTTATCGTAAATTATATTCGTAGAAGAGACTATCGTAATCATATTGTCATAATGATTGTATCCCCTTGGAGTTTGCTGCGCCAGTCCTGGAATGATAGCTCTACTCCGTGGTTTACCGTACCTTGCTTTACAAATATAAATAGTCCAATGCTTGTAAGAACTGCGGAAATATCCTTTCCTTAACGCTGAATTGTACTCATTTGTTGAAAATGTTATACCACTTCTGGGAACATTTTTAAAAACAGTGGATTCATGTCATCGAGGTTTGATGACTTTGTAGTTCAGAACATTGTAATGATTTTGTAGTATACTTACCAGTTACAATACCTTTTAATGGTATGGTATACTATACTATAGTATACTTCTTGATGGTTTATGAAGGGGATGCATCCAGGCGTGGCAAGTTAGAGAGCTTTAAATTCATTGATTTGTTAATGAAAGTTTCCCTTATTGTTGTACGATAGAAAAGTTAAAGCAAACATATCATTCAGATTTTTTGAATTTTATTTGACACTTTGAGCAATCTGGTTGCCGAGCTTTAAAACTGGAATAATGATTTTGACTCCTAACTATCAGAGTGTAGGTGGTAATTCGACTTGAGGATTTAGGTTGGCGATCAATTTTTTGTGTTTCTTGAGGTGGAGTAATGCTAGAACATTATTCACGTGTCGGATGAACTAATTGCATTCAGATAGCTGAGTCTATCTGTTTGATCCAAATGTGTCTAATTTTGTTCTTTCTCGTTATTTTTACTTTAGTGTCTTCTAATAGTTGTGAGTGGATTGGAGTACGAATAATCTTCATAGAGCTTGGTAAAGAATTGAAGAGAGTTAATTACAGCGATCTTCAAAACCAGACTGGCTTCGTCAATTTCCGCTTGGATTTTTTTGTTTAATAAGGGGAAGAGATGACGTGAGATTGTGTTGGAAATTAACTCCAGTTGATTTTGTAAGTGGATAGGCATGGTAGACGAGTTATATGTGACCGAGTCGTGGTGGCAGTCAATATCGCTAGATTGGAATTGGAATCCGAGTTTGGGATGTAAACGGGATCGAGCAGAATATTCATATTATTGATGGAAATGTCGATAATGTCTGGAAGACAATTGGAGATATATGAGAAATATCATCGACCAGAGCAATAACTTTGGAATTGTAATGTCAGCACAGATTGTGTAAATATGTTCCCTCTGTAGAGTTGATTCCACATCACCATCACGTATGTTTGACATGTAGGTAATCAATCAAAATAACAAAAATATTTGCGATGAAAGAAGTTCAGAAATATGTTTTACGGAGTGATTTGTTCTGTGGTTTGTACAACGTAATGACTTGAGAGAAACCATCGCTAATATTGTTTCCCCTCCAGTGCTGAAGGGAAATCTGGGGCAACTACTGATAGTAGTTTTGATTGGAATCATCACACCACCGGTAGGAGTATCATTGGGACGACCTGCTCTGTTCTAACTGAAATACGTAATGTTTAGGAAGAAATCAGACGGGTTTCAGTAATACAAGCCATGTAAATTTAGTGAGTTATTAAAAAGTGAACGAGAGCATGTCTTTTAGGTAGAATGCCATAGCCTGTTTCAGTTACTCTTCTTGAATGATGAGCATATTAATTTGTATGCACAAGATGATTGATGGCCTGAAGGACTATGTGATTTATGAAATTAATAGTTTGCTGAGTTAAGTAATTGAAAAATGTGAAAATTACTATTACAATTATTATTGTTATCGTTAATGTTATTGGCATTATTATTATTATTATTATTATTATTATTATTATTATTATTATTATTATTATTATTATTTGGGTATCGGCCATTTCTGGCAACGCTACACTTCTCTTCCGAGATCCAGTCATGTTCTATCCTAGAGAGATTAACGTGTGCCATTATAGAGAGTAGCTTTTCGGCTCTATCTGTTGATAAGACAAGGTAGTTAAGCCTCGTTTTATAAATTATGAGGTGGTAGGATCATGATAGGAGGTGATCGGGGCATTTTTGAACCATCCCAGTGAGAAGAAACATTTGAGCGTGCATTAACTCTATGACCTTCTACATCGCAATTCGTACATTTTGGTATTAAATTACTCGTCACTTCACAAAATACTGAGCAGAGAACATTATATTATATTGTCGCATGTGCAATAGTTACTTGTTTTATATTAATCTTGACAACACGCACATTGAACGGGGCCCTACTGTCCACTAATGTCTTCCACTCGCACGACTGCATGATGAAGACGGTTAACTTTATAAATGTCTTTCCAGTGTTTTTTTCATTAGACTGCCGGGGGGGAAAATGGTTGGAATGAATCCTTGCTGTCTTCTTCTGCTGAACAGACCAGGAGTACTGCAATAGGCCTCGTCGATGGTTTGTGATGTTGAGTAAGTTTTTATCGCAAGGCAATAAATGTCGGAAAATAAAACTGAATACATGGCACTAAATACACTGTCAGAGTGAAATTATAATAAATAATCGATGCACTACTGCGTCTATTAAAGCATCAAATGTCATTTAACAGTTCGTAGAACTCTGCCCTCTAATGACCATCGGGCACGGTAGTGGGTAAGCATTTGAGCTATATTTTTAATGTGATTATTATTAAAATTAATAGTTTGATTGTAAAACAATCTATGAAAATGTGTATGTGCAACGGCACTGGTCTTCCACGTAGATTGATGTACTTAGGAGAGATGAATGTATATGACCATTTGGGTGAATTGTCCGAATGCACCTGCTAGCTAGCAGTGTTTCCATGTCTGAGTCAAACTTAAATCTCATGCTTGGAGGTTAAGAGAGACTTGTGGGGAACATGTGGTATTCCCTTCACCACAAATAGCAAATTACGCCTGGCTGAGCTTTTATTCGACACACAACTACAGAAACCGAGACGATTTTAAAGGAAAGCTAAAACAATTTTTGCCTTTACCGGGAATCAAAATCCGGGACCACACCATGGGAAGCTAGTACGCTGTCCGTGAGCCATTATAGAGGCATTGAAGAGAAATATAATATTATATATTCCTGTAGTTGTTATTATTTAAAGAACACAATTCGGAAAAAATTCTAATACGACGATTTTAGTTTCAAAGTCTATAAACGAGTTGATTGCTGCAAAATATAAATATTAACTAAAACAAAGTTATCACTGCGAATAAACTACGAGAACAGTTGATCTCAAAGCCCAAATCAAAGATGAACTCACCTCTCCTGTGACTGGCCCGGGGAGTCGTTTTCTGTCATGGTGAGCTAGCAGCGTTTTCGCGCAGGTGAATTTCAGAGTTCACATTACAGCCGTGGGGTGAGAGAGATGCTAGAGGTTCACTAAATTCTTAATACCATCCCTGAAAAAGATTAATAAATTAGGGTATTAACTTCTGCAAGACAGTGACTTTTCATCTCAATCAAATATGCATTACAATGAACTGGAAGAACGTGCACGCAATAAAAAGCTTCGCGAATTATCTTATGTATGAAAGTGAGACACAGTAGTTAATTATACAAGTGGGTAAAGATATTGTTTACTACCGGAAGAAGGTTTTGCCTCGCAAGCAACGCAGTAGCACCCTTTAATAGAGTACACAAAGCATTTTTACTCTCATGTGTAATATTTTATTTTTTATTTGGTTTCATACATAACAAAGTAAAATTAATAATGATAAGGTTAAATATTTTGTCCACCATCGCCGGTGCTGGAGCACAAGGGAAGACAAAATATTTAACACCCGTAGACGAAATGACATACTGAAGCAATGTGTCATTATTAATTAAAAAGTCTTTATAATTTTGAATATTTAAAATATCTATGGACATACGGAAATCGTATGTCAGAAAACTCCTGGTATTTTTTCTTTAGAAGTGGCCTTTCATTCCTGTGCAATGATTAGTTTTGTCCTGGTAACAAAGTGTTGCAGTCAGGTCCACTTATCAGTTCCTCGTGGTATATTGAAATCATTTCCCTGAGGTCCTGCATTTTCAAAGAAAGGATCTTAAAATATGGAATATTATTTTTCGATATGTGCATTTTCCTCATTGCTGGGTCCGCTTATATTCAGCAACCGCCTCCTACGTCAACCCTCACCATCTACTTTGCCGCTAGAGTCAAGATACGTTTGTTGATTTTGAAATATATAAAAAAATCAAAAAGAAGTATATTTAAAAAAATGATCTCCCTGTGTTTTAACAGATATTTTATTCATTTTAAATATCATATGCTCAAATCAATTTAGCTCTCTCACATTTATCTCTTAATGTATCTGCTTTGAACATATTCTATTTATTATATTGTGTTATTTATTATACGTGTTGATGTTACAGCAATGACTGGTGGTGTAATATGTTACTGAATAATGGTACATCTGTCACTTCAATGCGTAAACTAATTAATGAAGGGTCAGATCAAAAGCCGCTTTTATAACGTGATGATTCATCACAAGATAAACGGAAAGTAAACATTTTATATACGAAAGTTTGTACGAAATGTGTTTTATTTATTAATTTATTTATTTATACATTTTAATAATAATAATAATAATAATAATAGTTAATGGTCAGGCATGCGAGGGAGGAGTAATGGGGAATATTAAATAACGACGCGGTTATTAATGTTATTGTTCTTGAAAAATTGTTATGTAAAATGCCATGTATGTTTTTTCTTTTGTTTGTTTGAAGCAGAGAACCAGAAATTATAATGTTTATTTAATTCTTTGCAAACTGGTATTATTATTTATTGGTAATCGTAAAGACATTTCTCGAATCCCTAATATAAAGAAATAAGTATTTCTTACGTAAGTTTTCATAATCGAGAATATGTATTGGCGGTCTGGTCTAAAAAACAAAATAAAATTTTGTCAAGATGGATTGGACTCGGTACATAAATAGGGCAATTGTCGTGGTTAATAAGTAAATAAAATATAGAAGAATTAATTCAGTGTACTTTAAGAAGAATAATTGCCGAGAAAAATTCCCCAGAATATTCATTTAGATAATTTCTGAAATATTGCTTCTTTAGAGAATCATGGAAGACAATAGCAATTTAAAATTCGTTACAACTTCACAATTTATTCAGAAAAAAATACAAAAACCGAACGGCGACATTTATGTTTACATGGTAATAGCAACTTGCTTAGAATCATTGCATTGTAGGATGTAATACATACATCCACACTTCAACACCTTGGGAACTATGAATAAATGACTTTAAAAAGGCATCAAATAACTTGACCTTTGTGAAGAATGACAATTAAAACAAAGAAGACTCGATCAATTTTATTTCAACTTCATTTTGAAATATATACGCACATTACGTAGGTCGGTAGTAATATATCCGCCCTTCCAAAGCATTTATTTTCTCTCAATAATGTCTGTGTTTCAAATTGTATCAACGCATGAAAGTAATCTTGTAATGAAATACACCCCGGTTCGTTTTGCTAATCATCCAAACTCAGCTACATTTGCGGTAAACTGCGTAACTGCTAACCAGAACTAATCATTGAATACGTTGTTTTCCATTAAAAAATAATTCATTGGCCTGCTTTTTCCACCAGTAAATACGAATATTCATCGAGAATATATCAGTACATATTAAGGAGTTATGTGAAAAATATTAGGAAGTAAACTATTAGTCCCATTGATAGTATTTCATGTGCAAACCCTACGACATTTAAACAATTACTCGTACTACATCCAGCATCGCCATCACTGCAGGATATAATATTTAAGTGTGATGTGTATTTATTAAATATTTATAATGGTCAGCAATTATATGTATTTGTCCACGGTGGAATGCAATTGTCCCTACCCCCTTTTTTATTTTACTTTTCTCCAATCATGTTCTTCAATTTTTTTACTTTTTACTTTTCCTAACAATTTTTAAACAATACATTGACCATTCCACAACACCTTTTTTCGAAATGCACTAATGTAAAATAAAAATCATTTAAAAAATATTCTATGTTTCTGATTGTTCTTTAATAACAGTGTTTATTTGTGAGGATGTAATTTACAGCGAAGAATCTCTGATTACGAGCACAAATAATGAAATATTAACGACTATTCTAAAACCTCTTTCCGGTATTACAACGGCGTTGACAAGGGGGATAGCAGTCCTAGCTCGACTTTACGATCGTACAATGTGTGCTTTTCGGTAACGCAATCCGCCAGCAAAGTGTCACATTACACTCTTTTTCACTAACAATCGCTCAACGTTGACGACGCATAAGGTCACGAACATCGACGTGGTAAATATGGTGAGCTAGGTTGCCGTCAAAAGACAACAGATCAGTAAGAGGATTTCAAAAGAAAAAAATCACCTACGGAATGCTCCTGAAATTCTTATTCAAGCATACCAATAATCAGTACTCCCAAATCTAGAAGAAATATGTAACTGATATGTGTTCATATACATTCTCGTTATCTCAAAACAGTGCTAGCCTGTTATCTGATATTTAGGGGGATTAAGATACATTTATTGTCCACAAATAGGGCAGTAGATTAGCATAGCAGAAAAGAGCTAGGGAAAACGGAAATTTTAAAATGTCAAAAATACAAGTTTTAAATACGTTGGTTAGTTTTTCTATTGTGTTCATACTAATTGATAGGTATATTGATAAAATATATTCATGTTTTTTACAATAAAAGTCCGAAGTTTTACCATTTACATTAAATTCATTAAGTCGATATATTGAAATATATTAGCTAGAATCGAACGACCAATGTATATCTACAGAAAGATCCCTACACCTACTCGAAAGTCTTTATCCACCGCTCTAAACACTATTGACGCTCTGAAAGGCCACAAGCCCTGCTCTAGTCTTGTATTTCACCCATTGAATGTGAAAAAAATGCCTCTCCCTTCTCTTGCTCCCCCCCCCCGGCTTTCGACGCTGGATTACAGCCGTAAAGGCGAAATAGTGCGGGGGGGGGATGGCGCCACAAAAAAGCGAACGCCCAGAGCGGAGTCGGGAAGGTCATTTGATCCAAACCCCGCCCGTGAAAAAAGAGTGGGCTGGAAGGGGAGGGGAATAGTGAGGGTGAGGAGCGCGGGGCGAGCCACGGCCTGGCGGGGCGGGGCGGGGCGTGGCGGGGTGTGGCGTGGCGGAGCGTGGTGGAGCGGGGCGGAGCGTGCCGGGGCGTGGCGTGGCTTGGTGGGCGGAGCGTGTCGGTGCGAGC